>JBAMBJ010001264.1:0-12577 GCA_037043495.1 Drosophila recens | reverse complement strand
TATTGATTGAGAAAATCTATTGTTATGGCTAAGTTTTAAGTGAAAATAACTTCTTCGCTTGTACTCTTTATAATTTTTTGAAAATTGCTTTAAAGGCACTTATTGTATGAAAATGACAAATAAGTACCTTTTAAGCAATTTTTAAAAAATTATAAAAATACAAGCTTAGAGATTTTTGAAATAAATTTTTGCAGTCACTCCAAGAATTGTTTGAAGAATTTTTTTGCATCAAAATATTTTTTTTAAAAATATTGAGGAAAAAAGTTGAAAAAGTAAACATTTACATGAATTCGAAATTTTCAATGGTTACTTATTGGGTTAAGGGAAGATTCGCATCATTCAAACGGAAGACTTGAAGACTTGACTTACAATAGCTTTAGTAAAAAAAAAAAAGAGTGTACTTATTAATTTGGCCAGTAGTGTACATCCTAATGGCTGTTACTTGCATTAATTATAAATATTGCTTAAATTCCGAATTTTTATTATTATAAAAATATGTCACTAGAAATTATTTTAAAATTTTCCAACCAATCTAAACACTTAAAATGAGAATATGAGTTGGGTTTTAAATAACTTTGAGTTTAAAGTTTGTCTGCGTTATAGGCTATTTAAATCGTTTGAAATTTTTGGTCAGTGTACTTGGCTACTTTGCTTGCAACTCTGTGGACCCGACCACCTCACCGCCTCTTGGCTGCCCCGCCCTTTTATTGACGTCGTGTGGGAAACTGAAATCCAAGCCTGGGCCAATGTTTTCTATTGTTCGTTGTTGCTGTTGCATTTTAATTAACAATTGCAGCTCACACGATACACGGCGACGCCGCATAAAAGCAGCTACATCTACAGAAGATACATATACACATACACATACAAACACAGATACACACAGCAACATCAACATCAACAGATACAGATACATTTCATAGGACAACAAACAAAATGCGAAGCGTTGAGGTTTTAGCCACAAAACGCAGTTTGCAATTGTTGTTGTACATTGAACTTTAAATTGCCTTGCCACGAAAATTGCCTTGGCAAATATGTTGCGGGCCCAGACCCGTGTGGCACTTGCAACATGTTGCACTGTGTGTTGCACGTCTGCAACATTCGCAATGCTTTTACGTGTTATTGTTGTTGTCGTTGTTGTTGTTGTTGTGCAAACGCACAGTGAGAGACAGAGAAAAAATTGTAAAGTGGTAAAAATGGTAAAATGTAAATGAAAATGAGCTTGTAATTTCACAAGCAGGAAAACAAATGCAACAAACGCAACACAACGGCAACAAAATCAATTAAAAAAGAAATTGCGTAAACACTTTGCCAACAATAACAACAACAACAACAACGAGAGTCAGTTACACTCAGTCAGTCAATCAACCAAGTTAAGAGACCCAAATCAAGTGTTGCCAGTGTTGCACCCGGAGGCAAGGGACAAAACTTCATACACACACACTACACTACACCACACAACATAACACACCACATCTCAGCCCAAAGTGTCGCAATAAATGCAACCACCAAAGAAAATTTCTCATCTACATACATCTCATGAAAAGCAAACCATTAAACTCAAGTCAAACCACAAGCAATAAAAAAATATATGCAAAGTTCATTCAGAAATATCAACCAAATGCATCCCAAGTCATAAACTGGGTTAAACATTCTCAACGCAATCAACTTCTACTGTGCTGCGAAAGCTAAACCCCCCAAAGAAATACAATTTAAAATAGACACATATTTTTTGGGTTTTCTATAGAAATAATAAACGATTTAAACGAGGATACTATCTCTAAGATATTTGAAAAACATCCTTCAGTTATTTCTTCTATCTTATTTCGTATAAAAAAAAAACTGCAAAATATTGACTTGGTTTATAAAAATTTATTTGAAATATACATAAAGAAACCGAACATTTTTAGAAATATTTTCTGATGCATATAAATATAGTAATAAGATTTATGCATCCATACACAACATGATAAAAATTTGCAATGCGGTACACATTTGATAACACATTATAAGTATCCTTCGAAAGGGTATAAAGATAACAGAGAATTGCATGCAAATTGTCATACATTAACTATATATATTTGTATAGCTATAAATAGCTTAATTATACTTTAGATAAGTTGAGACAGAAAAAAGAGAGACAGAGAGAGAAGAACATCTTTTAATGCGACCGACATTTCAATCTGCAAGCTGACATTCGCATCATAAGTGAGGTTATCTCACAGCCGGAAATTCCGAGACTCGGAGGTTAATCCCAGCTGCTAGATACAGTACAAAGAAATCGAGACTAGTCTTGGAACAGTTTCTGTCAAGGAGATGATGAAACAGTTGTCGATATTTAGAGCATGAGTCAGACCCAAATGAAACAATTGAGAATCTTTTAAAGAATATGAAATACAATTTTTTTTTTTTGACAAAAACTTTTGTGAAAAGTTTGAGAAATATCTTTATTCTAAAAGAAATTCCATAATTTATCGAAATAAAACTATTTAAAGCGTTATTACACTTAAAAATCATAACATTTTCATTTGAAAACTTGTATTTAATCTCGTTAATTAATTTTAAGCCTTTGACTGTAAAGTCACAACATGTAAATATCTATTTATCTGAGTATATACTGTGTACTGTCTGGAATGAGGATTGAAGTTGCCACTGGAACTGGGCAAATTATTCTCTGAGTTTGAGTTCGTTCGCATCATTTGCATGCAAACAACGCGCAATAATGTCTGGAATTTTTATTGTAGATATGAACGTACATAAATCCAAGTGAGGATTGTCTATTAAGAATAAAGAGGCGAATGTAGAAGAAGACGAAGACGAAAAGGAACCCAAAGTCAGTGCATTGACCATTTAAGCATTTTAGCTAATGCTGTTGTAAGTTGGCCTAAATCGAAAGTATTCCTGCAATTCCCTACAGTATCTTTCTAATTATTTTGCATGCATTAAAAATGCATTTTCATAATTCTATCCCATACACATATGTATATCTTAATTTTTATTAATTAATCTTTTAAAAACTCTTGCAATTTTTCTATGTTTGTTTTCTTGGTTGTTTTTTCTTGACATTTGACTGACTTTTGTCTTAATAAACTTTTTGGTTGCAACAACAAGTAATTAGCATGCCACATGTCCGCCCCAACTGTGCTTCTGTATCTGTGCGAGTATCTTTGTGTTTGTGTGTGTGTTTATTTGTATCTATTGCTTCGCCAAATGGTACTACAAAAGATCAACAGGTTGTCAGTCAAGTGCCAGCCATAATCCCACTCTGTCTTAACTTATTTTCTTGTTTTACCTATCTCTCAATCTCCCTCGCACTTTAGCTCTATAGCTCTCTTTCTTTCTCTCCATTTTAGTACATAGTTTGCTTGCTCAATTACAAGTTTTAATTAACTCGAAATTTAAACAAAATGTTGTTATTTATAAATCAAAAAATAGAAAGAGCAATTGCAATTGCTCTAGTCGATTATGCTTGACGAGCAGATACCCTTTGAGATGCATTTGACAACATATTATATTAGCCTTGAAATATTTCATTATATACCCTATAAAATACCCTTTAAGATATCCTATATTGTACAAGAGATTTGACAAATCTTTTGATCGCTGTCTCTTGTAAAATTGATCAGCATTCACATTGCGTGAGAGTTGTTATTTTATTTTTTTTGGTTGCTGCTCTTGTTTTTCTTATTTGTTTGCTTGTTTGTTTATTTATCTGCGTAATGCGACGCGCTGTCGGAATGCCAAGACGAACAGAGAACGAAACAAATGTCAACAAAAATAACAAAACTAAGCAGCAACAACACAAGTGAAATTTATACGCCAAATACATTGATTGAACTTTTGCCTGATCATTTAGAAGCCAGTAATCAAGATAGAGAACAAAGGTTAGGGTTAAAAAGTTTATGTGAAAGCAACAAGAAGTTGAGATAACTTAAAAAGTCATATTGATAAGCACAACTCATTTCAGAAAGAGTTGCATTTCTAAGAAATAATTCTTCGCACACAGGATAAATGCAAATGTTAAACAAAATCACAATGGTGAGAACACTGAGCTGACTGAAGGAATATCTGATACCTCCTCTTCTTAGCCTTAATTACTTACTTATAGTTACCAAAAACTCGTAGTTAAGATAGTACATTTATCAGTTGCTTACCTGTAAGAAAAAGAAGAAAAGATTTATTTAATGATGATGGAAAAATTAATAATATTAATTTTTTTATAAAATGCAAATGTCATTTACAATCTCTAGTATTTTAAGTGTGTGAAAATTTTCATTTTCCAACTTTGTCAGCGCTTCTAATTAAGAATTATTTACCAGTCATACTAAATAATAAACCGAATAGATTCTATGACATGTGTATATGAAAAACATAAAATCTTCATGGTTTTTTAGTAAACAAAATTTAAGAATCATTGTGGTGAAAGTTTTAACTAAAAAGAGCTTATAATTCACAACTGATTTAAGGCTTAAGGTATCTGGAATTTAAGAAAGTTTTGTTTGAAAGAGGAAAAATAAAATTTCAAGTCAACTTACGTAAAATTTTGCATTATCAGTATATGTACATATATAGCAGATTGCCACTTTCTACAAATAATATATTAGGTAATTTCAATTTAAATTTAATTTAAATTGAAGCTCTATTTTGGTGATTCCTACGGAAATGCTATTAAGAGTAATTTGTCGTTGTTTGATTTTAATTATTTTCTTGAATTCTTTCAAGCTGACTGAATTGACTGACTCAACTTAATTAACTAAAATTATGCCAATATAATCCCGTTTGCTATTCCAACTCTTTTTCACTTTACTTTCTGACTCTTTCTAGCAGATAATCCTAAACACAACGACCTTGACAAAGCCGTTTTTATACATATAATACTCATAAAAAATGTTAAAGCCAGACACAATTTGTTGCATACCCTTCTAGAGGGTTTTATCATTTATTCGTGAATGCATGACCTATTGAAAAAGGCATAAGGAAGAAAAATAAAACAAATTTACAATTATTAAAAGAACAAATGTATTGTTTTTACATATATTTCGATCAACCTAGTCCCAGGGATAAATTGTTTAGTTTTAATCTAATACCATATTATTTAGTTTTCATTGAAAAAAAGGATTATACAATTAATTATATTATCACCTCAGTAAAGTTAATATCTACAGTTGCTATAAGAGTATTTAAAATTGTATATTCTGAGAATTTGTTTAAATTTTGTCATTGCATTGTTTTATGTATTTTTTTTGGTTTGTTGATAATCGCAAAAACGTATATATATATAAAAAAAAAATACAATTGATATGCCATATATGTACGTATTTGTGTGTGTGTGTATGTGTATGTGAGTTGTGTCACCGGATGTTATACAAATAATTGCCAAGTGCTAACTGCTGATATTGATGCCCATATAGAAATTTGAGCGTCATAAGGTGCGTTTCATAATCATAAGACACCCCATTTTTTGTTAATATTTCAGAAAATACATTTTTTATCGAAGTTGTTTTTTTATATAATATTCTTAGCAATAAAACCAACAAGTTTTAGTAGAATTTAGGATGGTTAGTTTATGCAAATAATATTAATTAAGGAAAAAGTAATATTTGGGCGTTTCATAAATATAAGACACTTTTCAATAATGATTTAACAAATTGATTCATCGGCAATTCTTTGGGATAATGTGCAGAAATTAAACTTTTTTATAGTCAATGGGATCACCCCAACCTTTAGCAATACAAAAAAATTTGTTTTTCATCGATTCGTATAACTTTCTAAAAAGATTGGGATCCAGCTTACCCCATTCGGTCATAGTTGCCGTCTAAGGTTCGTCAACAGCGTTAAATTTTCGTTTTTTCATCGTTATCCCGTCTTACTTATGTACTCCAAACATTTTTAATGGGATTTACATCCGGGGAACATGCCAGGCAGTTCACTGTTTGGATTGAGCAATCAGTTAATAAGCGTTTTTTCCTCTGCTAACATGAATGCGAGCGTTGTTTTGTTGAAAAACAAGAGGATCTCCACTGTTTGCTTCAATATAAGGAAGGAGACTGCTTTCTAATACACGAATGTACTTCTTGCTCTTCATTCGAGATGATGTAAGCCGTAAATCCAACATGGCTTTCGATGTAAAAGCACCGTTCACCATAACAGAACCGCCACCCATATTTCGTTTAGAAAAGTAAATTGGATCCTTTTGAAAACCACTCCAATAGAATAGCGAGTCATCAGGACCATCAAGATTCTTCATCTTTTCATCAGAAAAAATAATTTGGAAAAGAAAAATTGTAAATCAGAGGAATTTAAGGACCAGATTTATGTCTTGATGTGTTCCTGTGGGTAGAAAGATGATCTTCCTCAAATTAACGCCGCGCCTGCTTGTGACGTGGCATAAGATGTAGTTCTTTCAACATTTTCGAGAACTTAGTATCCTTTCTCAGCTGTAGGGTGCAAAAAATCGTGGTTTTTCATGCTTTCTTGCCCACAGACGCGGCCAAACTGGAGCAAGAAACGGGTGACTTTGACCTTTACCAATAATCTTTCAGAGACTTAACGTAAAAAGCACAATTGTTTTTTACCAGTTATCTTCAAATTAACGAAAATTATATGAATTCTATAAAAAAAATCGGACTACGCATCGAATTCTCTTAATTTTTCGCGAAATTAGAGATAATGATATGTAAAGGTCATTCGAGGTCAAAATTTTTCCCTAATCTTCACTCTACAATATTATACCTCGCGGCATATTTGTTAAAATGGATTAGATTATCAATAAAACTTCAAACAAAATCGCACTCATTACATTTTAGTTCACTAAACTCAATTTTTCAACAACTGTCTTATC
Organism: Drosophila recens; assembly: GCA_037043495.1. Classification (NCBI taxonomy): domain Eukaryota; kingdom Metazoa; phylum Arthropoda; class Insecta; order Diptera; family Drosophilidae; genus Drosophila; species Drosophila recens. The sequence continues at coordinate 5,736 of JBAMBJ010001264.1, read as the reverse complement.
ATTATGAAACGGCAAAAATTTAAGGAAAACAGAGCATGTCATACAAAAGATAACGGTTCTTCTGAATGCATGAGAACTGGCGCCAATCACGGTTCTTTACAGATAGCCAATTAATATTAGATCATATATTTATAAGAAACCATTTATTTAAATGCTTTCTTTAATTTTGGTTGAAGTTTAAATTTGCTATTTCAAAGTGTCTTATGAATATGAAACGCACCTTATATAGAATGGAAGCGAAATGAAAATGAAAAGAAATTAGTAAGCATGACGATATGCACAATGTCTGGTCTATTCCTCAGGGTCAGAGTCATAAATATATATGTAAGTATTTACTTATGTACTACTTATCTTTAAGGTCTTATCGTCAGTTCAGAAATAAACAAAACACAAAAAAAAAGCTCCCAAGTGATAAAGAAGAGAAAAACGCCCCGCTTTAAACTCGTCTTAAACCAAAACAACAAATCGAAACGGAATGAAACAGCAGCAAAAATAATAATAAAAAAAAAGAATATATGTATATGTAGATACGAAAAGAAAGGGATAGGGGGAAAATACAGAGTCCGAAACTGATCAAAAGAAAGTAAGAAATTACAAATTTATGGCGCGTTCATTGTCATCGATCGTCGGCTATTTTCATGGCATCTCTCAAGTCTATCTTCCTCTCTGTCTATAACTCTCTCTCTCTCTCTGTTTGGGTCTTTTTCTCACTTGGTAACATTCGAATGACTCACAATACAACAATAGCAACAACAATAACAACTTACAATTGTTTGCAACGTCGTCGAGTCGCGCTGTTGATTTTTCAGGCTTTTTTTTCTGATTTTTTTATTCGTTCTTGTTACACTTGCCAAACAGGTTATAATAACTTCTTAATAAACTTGGCTTACAACAAATCTCTTATATTATTTTACGCATATACAATTTCCTAATATTTATTGACTTTAAAGTGATATTAACAGAGAAAAGTAATTGAAATATGAGGCATTTACACTAAACAAACATAAATTGCTTTTATTTACAGTTTGTATCGTTTTTAATTTTGGTGTATATCGATAATTTAATAGACAACAAATTATAAAATCTTTAGTTAGCTATAACACACTATGTCACACGGCTGCTAAAAGTTTTAGGGTGACCATATTATATGCAAGGTTTATTGCATTTTTAGAGTGACCGTATTCTATGTGTCCCTAAGATTATTGATAAATGAAGGCTACATTAGAATAATCAAATAGTTGGTCGCACTAATAGAAAAGTATGGGCAGTAAATTTGAGTTTTAGGGTGACCTTATTTAAAGTTTAGTTAGTTTTAGTTCCATAACTGCAAAATTATTTCAAATAAATTAAAAAAATTTTCTTAATTTGCTCAATTTATTTAAGAGAAACAAATTTTGAAATTAACTGTGAGTCGCATTTCAGTTTCAGGGTGACCATATTGCTAATAATTAATAATCAAATTAAGTTCAACTTAAGTTAGTCCTCATAACAATTGATCACGCTTTATTAACTTGCTATGACGCGAATAATAACAACATTTTGATAGTTTCTCAATAATTTCCCAATGAAGAAAAATAAATATATATTTCTTTTGGAATTTCTAATTGCCTAGAAATGTTTGTTGTGTAAGTGCATGCAAAGATTCGTTTATATGTAGAAATTTCTGCAACAAATCTGTTGCTATTGTTGTTGTTGTTGTTATAGTCAATTGCCGAATCGTTGACGCTGCCGCTCGATCAACCTTTGCAAATGACCCAAATTTGGCGCAATATTCACAATGGCTTCGGGTGTTTTGTTGTTGTTTAACAACGTTGACTTCCAGTTCGATTTCAGTTTCGACTTCGACTTGGACTTGCCACTTGGCGCACTTGTCGTGCAACAGTTGAACGTTGTTTGGGTTTTCTTTTTTTTTTCTTTTTTTTTTTTTGTTGTAATTTGTAGAAGGCAACCCGGGGAGAAGAAGTTGTGTGTTGTGTTTTGGTGTGGTTTTGTTTTTTTTGTTTTTCTTTTTTTTGTATGCCCAACGGCATAAGCAAAGCTCATACAAAATTCTGTTATAGTTTCGCTTGTTGTTGTAACTAATTGAAAGTTAATTTGCACATGAATGCAACTGTGAAATAAAACCTCAAGGCTCGCTTTGAATGTTAAATTGCCTCTGATTTTCTTCTTGAACGGATTTCCATTTGTTTCTCTTTCATCGACACCTCATTTTTCAGTGTGTTGGCTTAGCACTTTTACTTTTTCAATTTCATTTGCTATTATTTTGGTAAGCCATCATGCTTGTCTGTCTGTCTGCCCTTCACAACATTCAATCGAAGGTTGCTGTTACTCCTCCCAATCTTGGCAAAGACGTGGCGTCTTGCTATCCAGATTTCACCACAATTGTTATTTGGGCTTATTCATTTTTGACTAGATTTCGTATTCAGCTGAATTTCTGAGACGCATCGTTTGATCGGCTTAAGCAAAAGGGTGGACATTTTGGGGATTAAAAAATATTTTTTCTAGATTCGCAACTTGCAATTCAAACAAAGAATAAAATATTGCGAATTTAAGAATGATTTTTCTGGCATCTCTTTGATGAAAATTAGCAACTAAACGCTTTGCTTAGCGTAAAATGATCACTTTCGAATATTTTATTTGCAATTCCTCGTGATGAAATGACAACAGAAAAAAAAGAGAATCAGATGAGATGCAAAATATCGTTCATTTTAATCTATATGTTCTATATGTTCGATAGAAAATTCTAAAGTGTTAGCCAATATTCGCAGCCTCTGGAGAAAAGTTAACAAAAACATGTAAAATTCCTGAAAATAGTTTTCCTACACATAAAAAAATTCTAACTTAACTCACAAGACATCTTGTTCGTTACAGATCGAAAATGAAATTAATTTAGGTTTCTTTTATGCCTGTTCAGAGCATTAAATTATAATTTTTCTGCTCTTGCTGTAACTTACTTAATTCTTCGACAGAAGATGTTCACATAATATGATTAGTTTTAACTCTTTTTGTTTAATTTTAAATTTTTGTGATCTAATTAAAATGCGTTATATCTTAAATTATTATTATTATAATATAGCAACTAGTTATCATGTGTTATTTATAGACAGAACTTTACAGCCCACTGATTTGCAGTTGTTGCTATGATGGCCTTTGGCTTATGCAAAACAGTTAGTAGGTTAATAGTTAACAGTTTTGATGTGGCCAGACCAAATGTGGCAACACATGCCCCGATGACATTACCAAAAAAAAAAAAAAAAAACCAAACGAAAACCAAAATGTTTATATACATTTCTCTCTCGACAAACTCAAGTTAAGTTAATTGAGTTTTGGTTTTATTTGGCCAAGATTGAATATGTGACACATGCATGAATATATACATATGTATACAGAGTTGTCTTTTGGACTGACCAAACCAAAGAAACGACGCCCATGCAATTGTTGGCCAAGGATTTACCTAATACAGTCTTCGTTTTTCAATCCAGAGATTTAAAAGTTGTACATTAATCATTGAGATAAATTATTTTTGAACTGCATGGTAACTTTTACTTTTTTTTTATTGCAGCTTTTTTTTTAGAGTATCTGTGTGAGTTGAGTATTTCTCGCATAGTACGAGTAGCATGCTAAGTATTGTATGTACATATGTATATATTTAATAATCTCTATTTTTATACAATAAAAGTCATGGGCATTTTTTCTGTGATGCCGTGACATCAGCATCATGACCAAACTAGGGCAAATCTTTTGTGATCGTTCTTCCAGCCGTTGTTGTTGTTATTGTTGTTGTGGTTGTTGTTGTGCGCAGCCAACCAAATGTAGCAGTATTAAAAATTATAGCAACTATTTGTTATTATTAGGTATTATCATATAGGGAGTGCTTACGTATTGTTCGCTTTCAAAATTCTAAACATCATCCAAAGGTATTTTTTTTTCTCTACAAATCATTGTTATCGATAGTAACGATAGTAATTCATAGCTAGACTACTAATAGTATAAAACTTAACTATCAAAACAACATCCTTCTTGATAGAGCTTCTACTAAATGATCTTTACAAAAAATAATAATCGATTTATAGATGTTTGTTTTTGGTGACCTTTTTATTTGATTAGAGATGAATTTTAGCTGGCCTCAAGCCAGACCTCATCTAAAATTCATCTCAAATAATAATCGATGTTATCGATAGTATTTTGGATAGCTTAGTTGTTGCTCTAGTTGTCTTTGACATCCTTTATCTTTTACTTTTACTAATTTTAGAAACACCAGCAAACAAATATTTTCCAATATTTTACAGGAATACTTTTTAAACTTCTTGATACCCATTAATTAATATATCATGCATTCATTTATTTATTTCTTTTATTTTTATTATATTTATTTTACTATTTGTTATATTGAAGATAGCATTAACAATACCTGGGAGAATAAATAGTGCAAAGCACTCGCTACCCTGTACTCTCTACTCTCTAGCCACAAGAGCTCACAAGCTGCAAAACAATGGCTAACAAATGCACAGATAGAATTTTATTTTGGCTCAATGTGTGATAAAAAGAATGCCGCCAAACACTAAAAAGAAATCAACGAAGGGAAAAACACAAGGAAAATCTTGGGGAGGGGAAAGTGAGCGAAGAATAGTGCGATGCTTGGGCATATCATCATCGTATATCTTTAAACACTTTGTACACATTGGAAAAATCTATGAAGCGTGCGAGCTGGGGGCAGAAGCTATCACGACTAGCTAGATACCCTGTAGACATTCAATTTTATAGGGTCATATAAACAAAACTATTGTTGATGATCAAGAAAATTGTTATAAATTTACTATTAAATTAAATTTGTCACTCATTAGCTCAAGTCTTGCACATCCATTCAAACAGCTTACAGGGTATATAAAGAATTTCACGTCTGCTGAAAAACCATTTGGTCAAAAGGCGATGCTGCTGCTGGCTTCTGGGGCAGACACGGAGACGCGGCTGCTGGTTAAAAGTTGTTCTTCTTCATGTTGTTGCTCTTTTGTTGTTGCTGTTACTGCTGCTGTGGTTGTTCTTGTTGTTGTTGTTGTTGTTGCCACACATTTTGCGCCAAATTTGAGTCAAAACACATGCATGCAATACGCGCCAGTTCGTTTGCCAGTCGCATATTAAAATTTAGTTTAGATATTCTCGCATCTTAGTTTGTATACCCATTAAACAGACTGAACTGGCAAGCGGGTATATCAACAGACTTTAATTGATAAGAATTAATATTGTAAAAATTTTAAAATAAACTAACATGTTTATTTAAGCGTTGTTTTCGATGTATCAATGAAAATCGACCGATGTTCTTAAAAAATAAAAATCTTGTCTCTGCAATTACGAAATTTTGACATAAATATTCAAAAAAAAATAAATAATGAAATTTTATGGTTAAAAAAACATACAAGTATATAAAGTATAAAATATAAATTTGTTTTCAAAGCTGTCTGAAAAAAATTGCAAATAATAAAAAGGAGTTATTTCAGAAATCTTTCCCCGCCAAAACTTCACATTATTAAAAACAAATGTTTAATTATTTGCATAATTACAGGGTATTTGCTACACGTGCCTTCTTGAGCTATTATTCTTTCGCTGAGAAATTTGTATTTTTTTTTAACAAAACAAAATGAAATATCTATAAAAAACGTACAAATTTTGTTTCAATCTTTTTTGTTGTTGTGTGTGTTTTGCTTTTTTTTGAATGCCTTTTATAAGTATCTGCATATA
>JBAMBJ010001263.1:0-74419 GCA_037043495.1 Drosophila recens | reverse complement strand
GCAACCATGTGCATAATGTTTTTAACATTTATCGGTTTGAGTTTTATCGATCGCATGTGAATGGGAATGCTCCTCACATAACAGAAGTTATTTTGAAAAAGGTGGCAGCACCAAGACATGTTGCAAATTTACCGTATGTTCAATTAATGTGGCGTCACTTTTTGATTGTGAATTTTGTTTTTTATATAAAAATAAGAATAAAACAAAGATTTAGTTAAATAAATGAACGAAGCCATGGAGGAGTAACCGATGGCAGTAAAACAAGCGATACTCGCCGATCAACTCCACGGCAAGTGGTCGCAGATGTTCGACCAGGAGTATTGCCGGGAGCTGATGCTGAAGTTGGAGGAGCGCGTGTGCAGCTTCTACACAGACCAGTTGGACGAGGCAGACAGCAAGGAGAAGGGGATCAGGGAGGGCATCTGCGCACTGCGGGAGGAGGCCGCGGAGGTGACGCGTCTGCTGCACAGGAGTGTGGACGTGGGCGAGATGCCCGCGGACATGCCGCTGACGGTCTGGCAGCAGAAGCTGGACGAGAGCATCGAGCATCTGCGTGAGGAGCTGCGCGAGCGTCGTGCCGAGATCTGCGAGCTGCTGCTGCAGCAGGAGGAGCTGTGCGAGGAGCTGGGCGAGCAGCCGCTGCCTCTGCTGGCCGATCCTCTGCCCAAGCCGCAGGAGCTGCTGGCCTTCTCGGAGCACCTGTCCCGCCTGCGGGCGGAGCGCACTCGTCGCATGGAGGAGCTGTTCCAGCTGCGCAGTCAGATCAAGCAGGACATGAAGGTGCTGGAGTTGCTGCCACAGACTGCTGCAGACGAGCGTCTGTTGAGTCAGGCGAACCAGTGCCTCTCTCCGCATATCCTGGAGAGACTGCGCTTCATGCAAGCGGAGTTCGCCGCGCTGGTTGTGGAGCTGCACGAACGCGTGGACGAGATGCGCCAGAAGATCCACGTGCTCTGGGAGCGTCTGCAGGAGACAGACGAGTTCGCCATGCGACGGGTGCGCGAGGCCACGGAGTACACGCAGCGCACCTACGATGTGCTCAACGAGGAGCTGCAGCGGTGTCAGCAGCTGCACAGCCAGAACCTGAAGACGTTCATCGAGCAGCTGCGCGTGGAGATCAGGGAGTGGTGGGAGCTGACGCTGAAGTCGGAGCAGGAGCGCAAGCGCTTCTCCAACTACTACAACGAGTGGTACAACGAGGATCTGCTGGAGCTGCACAAACTGGAGCTGGACGACCTGAAGAGCTTCTACAACGGCAACAAGGAGATCTTCGAGTTGTTCGCCAGTCGGGCCGAGATCTGGGCGCGCATGGAGGCCCTGGAGGCGAAGGTGAACGAGCCCAATCGGTTCAACAACCGCGGCGGGCAGCTCCTGAAGGAGGAGCGCGAGCGGAAGGCGATTGGCTGCAAGCTGCCGAAGATCGAGCAGCAGATCACGGAGCTGGTCCGCGCGTACGAGGAGCGCACTCAGTCGCCCTTCCTGGTCCACGGCGAGAACATCCTGGAGCACATGGCCAGCGACTGGGTGAGTTTCCGTCAGGCCAAGGAGCAGCAAAGCTCGGCCCGCAAAAACGCAGGGACGTCTCCGTCAGGCAAGGGCAGGATGTTGCCTCCGGCTGCTCCTCCCCGGAAACCACTGTCGCAAAGAAACGCGTCCGCCATGTCGGCATCGGCATCCACTATGTCGTTGAGGAGAGATCCGTCCAACTGGAAGCTGGCTTCCATGACAAATGGCTGTGCCAAGAGCACGGGCAATCTGCACAAGCGCAAGCTACAAAATGCAGATGGTAAATCGACGCCGAGTCAACGTCAACGCCTTAATCCCGTGCAGCCGAAGCCCAAGGGCAAGTCGCCGCTGAAGAAGGTGCGTGTGCTGCTGGACACAATGCGTCGCAGCTCGGGCGTGGGCGTGGTCAGACGCAGCATGGGTCACTCGGCCAGGAAGGCCACTAAGCGCACCAAGGCCACAGTGCCAGAGATTCGAATTCGTGGACCGTCCGACGAGGACGAGGAGACTGATGGCTTCGAAACGGACGAGAATGCGGGCGATGCGGGGGACACCTAGGATTCGTTCGAGAAGTCCATTGAACCCGCGGCATGCTCTTCTGTTTTGTCTGCTTTCTGGTTTCGTCCTCTTTCCGTCCAGTGAAACCAAGAAAACGATTTTGAATCTACTCCAGGTAGAATTGCCCTGAAAGTACTTATTGTTGTGTTTAATTAAGAGTATTATTATTTAGCTGTGATGTTATTTGTTTGTTAACTGAAAGAATATAAATAAACTCTTCTTTTTTTTGTTACCATTTATAAAACATTTGTATTTATTTTATTGACAATTTGAATGCAGTTGCAGTTTGCCGCCTTTGCGAACTTTAAGAAGTGCTGCCAACTATTTATTTAATTAACTTAATTAAGTGCGAGTTCAATAAACCAAGAAAAATATAAATTTTCGAAAGTCATAAAGTTCATTTTAAAATTGGTTTTGGGGCCCGTCAGCCTTTGCGTGGCAAAGAAATTTAAAAATTTGTAAAAAAAAAAGAAATATTTAAAAAAAAAAATAATTAAAAAATCCAAAAAATATAACAAAGCTCCTGTGAAACAACTTTTCTGAAAAGAGTTAAATATTGCCAAGATTGCCACCTTGCAATCAGCTGATTAATGCATTTATTTTTTAGAGGTGTGTGTTGTCCCAATGCTTCGATGTTTGTTTGCTGGACATACAACTTTTTGGACACGGCTTTTAAATCTGTAAATTTCAACCGTAAAAGAGATTGAGACTTTAATTGGTTTGCTTTTTTTCTTTGTAGTATTAATATTATTTATTACAATTTTTTTTACAGTTTATCATTGCCCGCGTTCACCAGAACAAATCGACAACAGAAAATCGATGAAATTTGCATGATTATTCTGGTGAAATGCAGTGAATAGCAATCATGATTTCAAATTTTGTGATTATGATGACTGAAAATTCATCACCAAAATAGTGCGCTGAAATTTTCTGATTGTGATGCTTTGTTATCGAGCAAACAAAATACATGATTACTGATTGATTAGTTCTGGTGAACGCGGCCATTAATTAAGTAAATGGAAAATAATTAAAATAAATTCAAAAATAAAATAAATTCGAATTTAAATGACTAAAATTAGCTTCATTTAATTCATATGAGAGATGGAAAACAGCTGTTCTTACATTCGCGCCTTTACGCTACCAGTCACAAGTAGCATTTTCCTTGTTTAAAAAAATCGATTTTCGGTCCATAAAAGAAAAAATCGATCTAAATCGATTTAAAATCGCTTTTTATTAAAATCGGTCCCAGCACTAACCGATGACTCCGATGTTTTGCCAGCATCGACGACACGATGTTTCGCTCCACCCCTAGTGTCTCCACCTCTAATCCGAACGATATTTATTTATTTATTATTTGATTTAATGGACAAGGAGAAGAGAGCCTTTGAGGTGCTTTTACAAACAGTAAATACGCGCGCTCGAGATTCTCGCGCAGCGGATCAGCTGCATTATGAGCGCCAATTGAAATTCCTGCGCGACATCGAAAACCAGACGTCGCTCCAACCAGATGGCAAGGCGTCGCAGCTGGCGTCGCAGCTGGCAGAGCTGCTGGCAGCGGCGGCGGCTCAAGCGGATGAAGGTGGAAGTGGAAGTGGAAGTGGGCGTGGAAATAGAAGTGGGCGTGATGAGTCATTGCTTTTGAATGCTTGGCTGCTTTGGCTGCACGAGTTGCTGCACAGTCGCCAGTCGTGCCAGCAGCTGCTGGGCGACACGGAGCCGCTGCTCCAATGGCTGCTCCAGCGGGTGGAGCAACAACAAGAGGAGGCAACTGCGGATCCGCTGCGCTGTCTGCTGTCGCTGCTGGAGTCGCTGCCCGCGCCGCAGGCACGTGTGCACTTGGCCCGCCTGGCGGCCATTCCCCTGCCCAGTGGCAGCGTGGAGGCGGCGCTGCTGCTGCTGCTCTGCCAGGACCAGTTGCTGCAGTTGGGCACCGAGCTGACGGCTGAGGAACTGCAGCTATGCAGCCAATTGGCCAATACACTGTTGCAATCGCACTACGACGGACGCTGGACAAGATCAGTTGACCAGCAGGATCAGTTGACATTGCTGGTGGCGCACTCGCTGCAGCTGCTCCAGAAGATTGCCGCCCAGCATGTGGACTATGCGCAGGAGCATGCGCCCGAATTGATTGGATTGGCGCTCGCCTACGTGCGCAATCTCCAGGTGCTCCAGGTGCCACATCGCGTGCAGCCGGCGCAGCAAGCCCAGGCAGCCTATGGCCAGGAGGAGGAGCACTTGTCCAGCAACAGCAACAACAAGGCAGCTGCCGCCGGTCGTCGGGTCAAGTCGCGCAAGATGCGTTCACTGACCAAGCGGAATGGGAATGGGAACGGGAATGGCAATAAGGAAGCACCTCCACCGACTGGCCATGAGGATCGCATGCAGCTGCTATTGATGACGGACCACGGCTGTCGCCTGCCCAGCGGTGATTCCACCTCGGACGGAGGAGCTGCTGGACCAGCTGGACCAGGATTGGCGGGCCTGAAGCAGCAGCGTCAGTGCCAGGTCAAGGTGCGCATGGCGGCGCTGCAGTTGCTCGGCGCGGTGACCAAACAGCTGCCCAGACGGGCACTCTATGGCTACTGGCATGCCCTGTTTCCCAGTGGCCCAGGCGGAGGCGGAGCTGGAGGCGGAGGCGTCGGATCCGAGGAGCAGCCGCATCTGCTGCACATTGGCGCCAGTGATGGCAACGCGCGCTGTCGCGCCCAGGCGCTGCAGCTGGCCGCCCAGCTGCTCTACGGCTCCAAGCCGTATCTCAACCAGGCCAGCGCCACAATGGCGCCCAGCAATTACACGCCCTTCGCGCTGAGCCTGGCCGGCAGCGTGCTGGAGGCGTATCGCCAGCTGACGGGCATCCTGGAGCGCGAGTATGCGCCGCCAGTGCTGACGCAGTGCCTCAAGTGCCTGGCCGTGCTGGTGCAGGCGACGCCCTTCGACCAGCTGCCGATGGGATTCGTCTATGAGTTTGTGCCGCATGTCAAGAAGCTGGCGCGGCACATGGACACCAGTGTCAAGGTCAGTGCCCTGCTGGTCATGGAGATGCTGCTGGCGACGCCGCGACTCACGCAGGAGATGGCCTGTGCCGTGGGTTTGCCCATCAAGGAGCGCCAAGCCAAGGTGCCGGCCAAGGAGGAGCCACAATTTCTGGAGCAGCTCTGTGACTCTGACGAGGAGGAGGAGGAGGAGCAGGTGGAGACGGAACAGGAACAGCTGGTCACGGCGGAGGAATCCCGCATACCGCGCAACTCCTGGCTGCTGCGTCTCGTCCTGCGCTATCTGTCCGACTGTCCCTCGAGTGCGTCGCCGTCGCCGCTGCGCGTCGAGTGCCTCCAGGTGCTCCTGGCCATGTCCACGCACTTTGCCCTGCTGCGCGACCATCTGTCGCGTCTGTCCTGCGTGCTGTGCGGCGCCTTGGAGGACGCCTCCCTCGATGTGCGTCTGTATGGAGCACGCTGCCTGGACGCCGTCGGCTTCCAGCTGGCCCGACAGCAGCCCGCGGAGCAGCCAAACGAATCCGATCTGAGCTTCTGGCTGCGCATGCTGCCGGCCATCTATGCGGCCTACGGGGATGAGGATGCGGGCACCACAGCCATTTTGAGGAGCTCCCTCTGCGACGCCCTGTCCAACATGGGCGTCCACAGCTTCGAGCGTCTGCCGCAGCCGCAGCGCAACGGACTCCTGGCCTTCCTGCTCGGCTGCAGCAGCGACGACGCTGCCGATCCTCTGGTGCGTGCCGCCGCCCTGCGTGCCCTGGCCGTCTATGTGCTGCATCCGACGCTGCGCGCGGATCTGGTCTTTGTGGAGCACACGGCGGAGCTGGCGTTGCGTCTGATTGCGGACCAGCAGCTGGGCGTGCGGATTAAGGCCGCCTGGGCGCTGGGCAACATCAGTGATGCACTGATCGGACCCAGTCAGCAGGAGGAGGAACTGGAGCGGGAGCGGGAACAGGAGCGCATCTCGGAGACGCTGCTGAGTCGTCTGATTGAGGCGGCGGTCGTGGCCTGCGGCGATCACGACAAGGTGCGCGCGAATGCGGTGCGTGCGCTCGGGAATCTGCTGCGTCTGCTGCCCCCCACCGATGAGCAGGCACACGGACTGATGCAGCGGGCCATGGCCAAGCTGCTGGACTGCGTGCGGGCGGCGGGCAGTGCCAAGGTCAAGTGGAATGCCTGCTATGCCCTTGGCAGTCTGGTGCGCAATCGCGCGCTGTTCTCCTCCAGCGCCAGCTTGGCGGGCACACTGTACACTGTGCTCGGCCAGCTGATTGTCCAGCACGCCAACTTCAAGGTGCGCATCAATGCCACCGCCGTGCTGCTGCAGGTCGAGCATCGCGCGGATTTCGGTGCACACTATGCCGCCATGTGGCGATCTCTGCTGGCGGCCATCGAGCGCTCCAATGCGCTGGACACCTTCGAGGAGTACAACCATCGGGATGGCCTACAGCAACAGCTCTGCCTGGCCATGGCCCATATGCTGGCACGCGCCCGTCCCGACGATCTGTCGCCCTGTCGCGCGGCCCTCGAGTCCCAGCTGGATGTGGTGAGCGGCACTTGGCGGCGTGTCGCCTATCGCATGGTGCCCGAACTGGCGGCGCCGCTCTTCACCTGCGGCTCGCTGTTGCAGCAACGCCTGATGGCCAATGCTGATGGCCGAATCACAGCCGAACAGCGCAATGCACTCACATTCCTCGCCGATGCACTGCGTCTGGAGAGCTAACGGAGCAACATCCATCCATCCCATCCCCGACAACCACGTGTTCTTTTCTCTGTCAAATAAACGCATTTCTCTAACTCATTTGAATCGACATTTTAATTGAATTTAGGGTGAATCATGGCCTGGGAATTCAGAGATTCCTACAGGGAAATCTTTGGGGACGAAATAGCTCGAATAAGTGGCAAGAATTTTGGGACATTGTAACAATCTCCGGGAAAATATGTTTAAAGCAACAGTGATACACAAAGGCGCAATTTGCTCAGAAAACGGTTTGGCGCCACAATGTCGCCTTCTGCTTCGTCGACGAGCAAATAAATTTGTGTAGTAACATATGTAAAGTAACATAGAAAAATCGACAACCGATTTAAAGTTGTCTGATTTTTGGTCGAGCAACTTTTCAAGTCGAAAACAAGTGCGAAAGGCTATATAGTCGAGCGCCCGACTTTAGGCTACCCGTTACTTATTCAAATAAATTTAAAATATTTTTCATTGCATGCTTTTGGGCACTTACATTGCTTAAAAACTTTAATCAGCCATTACCACCGTTCTATTTGTTCGATCATGTTACGATTTAGATGGATGATAGGTAATAATAGTAGTTAACTTTAATTGGCAACAAAAAATCCTAATATCTTGAAAACTGTGCGTGTGGTGGCTTTTCGAGATTTGCGGAGACGGAAAGAGGCGTGGCAAAAATTTGAAACACACTTGATCTGCGTGAGGTTTATAGAAGTCTGTGTGCCAAATTTGGTTGCTCTCTTATAGTCTCTGAGATGTCGGCCCTCACACAGACGGACGAACAGACGGCATGGCTATATCGACTCGGCTGTTGATGCTCAAGATGATCAAGAATATGTACACTTTATGGGGTCGTAGATGCTTCCTTCTTCCTGTTACATACATTGCAACGAATACAATATACCCTTTTATTTATTTTTTAAGTAACGGGTATAACTATCGTTATTATTTGAAGCTATACCCACAACTCAATTCATTTTTTTTTCTTTTGAACTTCAAATATTGATATTAAACTCGATTCACGGTTTGGATTTACATCACTAATTTGAAGACTATAAAACAGCATTGTTTCCATTAATAAACTGTGTAAATAACATTTAAAAAATAACATTCCAAAATATTTCCAAGACGAAAACCAAATGTAATTCGAAATGTTTATTGAATTTTGTTTATTAGAGATGCATAAACTATTTATTTATACAATTGTATAGAGTGTTTTTACTACTTGTTCTAATTGTTTTTGTTGTTGTTGTTAGTGGTTTTTGTTATTGCTGGCTTAAACTATGCTGATGATTGTTGTTGTTTTTTTTTTTTCGGTAGTTAAGAACAACATAATTTTGTTTGTCAACTGAATGTTGTTCAAAATTCTAACAATTACAATAAGTTTTTTTGTGTTTTCCAGCCGAAGTTGTTTCAAAATCTATGCTAAGTGTTAGTATGGGGATTCAATACATACATCTGTACATATATCTGTTTGTTTTTTATGTATGAAAAATCATGAAAATATTTGCTTGGCTTTGCATTTAAAAATATATGATATATATGTATATATAAAAGTTGCTACTTTGTGGTTGTTTTTCTTTCTGGTTGTTGTTAAATTAAAATGGCAGACTAAAAGTTATTTTTAAAAAAAAAAAAAGTATAAAAGAAGTTACTAAAAAAAAACAAAAGAGAGTTAAACAATAAGTAAAATGATAAGCGCTCGCCGCTGTCCATAAAAATAAGATTGCATATGCCACGTGGCAGTTGCCAAACGTTGTCTGTCATCATCAGCATCATCAGGTTGAATAATATGTTATAATATTCCATGTGCCAAGTCGCAGTCGAAATCTCCTTTTTGTTGTTGTTGTTTGTTGTTGCACCATCATATATATTAATTTCGTTAGCTGTTCATGCCCCCCAATCCCCCTCTTCACTCTTCCCCCCGCACGATAATAATCATCCCCCGCCCTCCCCAGGCCTCTCTCTGGCCCGTATTGATTTGTGGTATTGTCTATTGTCTACACATTTGTGGCATTCAACGCTGTGGCTGCTGATCCCGCATGTTGCGCTTCGGCTCCACAACAGCCAGGCCAGGATCAGGATCAAAGCGCAACACACGTTTGCCGGCGCCACGGACCACTTTGTTCATGTCCTCCAATTGCTATTAAGAAATAGAAATAGAAACATAAATAGAGAGAAAGTCAGTTTGGGAAAGTCTTGACATGAGTAGGAAAACGCAACCTTTTTAATTCAAATACCAAAGAAACAAAATACAACTTCTGGGATGAGACATAGCGTAGGTTGCGGGTATAGCAAAAAAATTGTTTTGGAATACTAGAATTTTTTGCTGCACATCGAAATTTTAAACGCCCATAACCTCCTCAAATATTCACTGATTTTATTTTTTTTACGATTTTGGACAGAAGAAACTTCGATATTTAAACATGCTATGCTTGACTTAACTGGTTTCAATTCCCTTATTATAGTATTTTGTATGTAAACCATTGTTTTTGAGTTTTTTTTTTTTTTTTACATTTTTTGACTTTGCTGATATTTTTGAAAACTTTTTTATAAGAAACCCCTTAGACTTGTATTTTTGTATTAAATAGAAACAAAATTTCACGGGTAAAACGTGTGTCGATTTTTTAAAACCGGACAATAATTAGCAAAGCTGTAAAAGAATTTCTGAAACAAAATTGCTCAATATGTTGATATTCGCGCCATTGTTGCGCTATTTTCCCATCCCCTCATATTTAATTCTGGAGTATTTTTCCATGACTTATTTTCTAAAAAGTTGAATAGCTGAGTTAAATATTACTCGATTTTAATAAAAATAAAGTGCAAAAGACGCAGAATTAAATGTTTTTTTGAAACTGCCTACCAAAAGTAAATTGCTTTCTACAAATTTAACTTATTAATTTACGTTCAAAGTACGGTAAGGTCGCAAAAAAAAAACTGTAAAATTCCCTATATTTTTACATAAAGCTCCCTCAATATTAATCCGAGATTGCAGTGTAATAAGCCGTATTACAATTTTTTAACTCGATCAACCTCAAATAAACGGTTTTTTCCCCGTAATTTAAAATTTTAATGTGCAACAAAAAATTCTAGTATGCCACAAGGTTACATTTAACTGTATCTACAACTTACGCTGTCGCATGATAGAAGTTTTTTGACTGAAGCGACGTGTTATCTTGTTGGATAATGCAATTGATCAAGTGATCTAGTATCTCATTTCGTATTGATCTGATTGAGTTTACGTTTAATCAACAAATAGTAAATTGCGTTTTTGTACTAAGGTCAATGACTAGAGAGCAGACTCTAGACTCTGTTAGATTAGACTTACCTTGGCTGGACTGCTGTTAATGATGAAGACAATCTCATCTGGGGAATTTTGTTTCTCATTCTTTTGCATATTTGTGACAAAGAGTGAGTGATTGTGTATTAGCTTCTTGGGCAGCACTGTGCGCTCTATGGGATGCGGCGAGAGCAGCAGATTAACATTCTAAAAATGCAAACAAAATTTCGAAATTGCATTAACAAAAATTGTATTTAAATTCCATTTAAAAAAAAGAAAACAATTACTTGAATTATACTGCATGTATATTTAATTTGTTAACTTTAATTTACTTACATCCGCCGTCTCCTTAAGATAATTGATGCAGAACTCCGTCATCTTTGGGACATACGTGTAATTGTAGAAGTGTATAATATCTCTGTAGACGCGCTCACCATCCTTCTTGGTGTTGATGAACACCTCCCGATAGACACTATTAACCGCCTGCGGCTGATTGCGATAGGCGCGCATAATGTCTATAAATTTTGGCTCCTCCATTTTAGTAACCTTTAACAAAGAGAGGAGAAAAGATTGGTGAGATAAGAACAGGTGATCAGAACAGAAATTTAACTCTGCGGCACAGTTGTAGATACATTTCTATATATCAATTCAATATATCAATTATTGTTTAGCTTTATCTTATACACCCAGTGAAATAAACACTTTTAACAAAAAAGATTTGATGCAGTTTTTTTTACATTATCTTATCATTTAAATTCCGCTTGAATGATACAAAAATTTTGTTAACCCATGGAAAATTTAAAATTTGTGTAAGTTTTTTTTTTCAACTTTTTTCCTCGATCTTAAACAAAGATTACTTATAAGCAAAAAACATTCTTCAAACAATTTTAAGTGTGACGGCAAAATTTTTTTTCTAAAATTTCTTCACTAGTATTTTTTTTATGATTTTTTGAGAATAGCTAAAAATTACCATTAAACCCCTTTTGTCCTCCTTTTCATATAAAGTGTTATTTTAGCAATATTCAAAAAATCATAAAATATACTTCTTTCACTGGGGTACATTATGATCCAATTGGCTTAAATCTGTTCACAATATCATAAAACTGTTATAAGTTAAAAATTAAACATTAGCAAGATATTTAAAGCAAGCGAAAAGTTGAAATAACTAAGCACTAGCACACACTGGTTCCTGTTGTATGGGGAAGGCGGCCAAAAATACTTCTAGTAGAGGTAGAGGCTTGAAACTTAACACAAAATTTTTATAAATTTATAGTAAGATTATGTATAAAAATCAGCCAGATCGGACCACCATATCATATAGCTGTCATATGAACTATCGGTCTAAAATCAGGTGTTTGTATGAAAAACTTTTTTGTTGTTTGAGATATCTCAACCAAACTTATAGAATTTGCATGTAGGATGGTTTTATATATCCTGACTAAATTTGAATGAAATCGGACCACTATATCATATAGCTGTCATATGAACGATCGGTCTGAAATCAAGTGTTTGTATGAAAAACTTTTTTGTTGTTCGAGACATCTGAGCCAAACTTACAGAATTTGCATGTGGGATGGTCCCAAACATCCTGACCAAATTTGGTCAAAATCGGACCACTATATCATATCATTAAGCTGCCATAGGAACGATTAGTCGAAAATCAAGGCTTAGTATGAACAACTTTTTTGTTGTTCGAGATATCTTATCCAAAGTGTCATAATATGCATATGGGATGGCCTCATGCATTCTGGCCAAATTTGGTCAAATTTAGACGACTATATCATATAGCTGCCATAGGAAATACATGTGTTTTTTAAAGTTGAGGTTAGATTACATTTTTGTATATGGCAAGAGCCTGGGCGCCTATCGGCACTTGAAATCAATATCACATAATCTTCAAATGTTATTTCATAATATACAAAAAGATTTTTTGATTCCTGATTTTACCTTCATAACGAAAACTCGAACGAAACACAGCAAAGACAAACACAGAACGTCTAAAATAATGTACTGAACACAATACAGATTTACACAAAACATAGCAGGAAGTGCATATACTTTTTGTTGTATAAATATAGATAATACCTTTATTTATAAAATTAAATCCTTCCATTGCACAACAACTTTGTTTTAAATGGGTTTTGAATTTTTTTATTAACTGCTCTACTTGCAAGTTGCTCACGCTGCAATACCAAAATACTATTATGTTGTGTCTTTTGATGCTATTCTTGAAAAGGACAGCTAGAACAAAACAAAAACAAGAATACAGTTTAATAGCTAGACCAATTCTAAAACAGTGTTGACACATTTAAAGTCATAATTTCAACTTGGTCTTTTTATTTTTGGCCTATGGGAGGAACCACTGTGTAGCAGTTCCAAATAATCACACTATTATATTTCTACAACGGGAGCGAGTTCACGGAATAGAGAGAGAAAGCAAGAGGGGAACGACAGAGACAACAAGAGAGAGAGAGGTGGTTATTATATAATAAACATGACTTACTCTAATATAAATATATATTGCACACATTATGATTTGATCGAGATGTCGATCCTGCATTAGGTTAGTTTCATGTGTTATCGAACGCTCGAATATTGTCCAGATCTTGTCGGGTTTCTTCTCGCTCAGATTGAGCTCGGCACACATCTTGGAGATGCGCAGCCAGCCCAGCAGATAGACCTTGCGCAAAAAGATATGCACACCGGCTGCTTTATCCTTATTCACCTCCTTACAGGTGGGCAGCGGTTGCGGTGTATTGGCAATGATATCCCAGACTGGCGATGAACTTAGCCAGGTCAAGCTCTCCAAGCAGGTCTCCTCAATCGAATTGAGATGCTTGACCAGGCTGCGGGTTAGCCGACCGTCGGGGCTGCCATGGCGCACAACAATCTCAATGATCTTGTGAAATTCAAAGGCATTAATACTGAAACATTCCAGAATCCAGGGAAACTTAAGCTCCGTGTTGTAGGCCTCGAGCACCAGCTCCGTGCAGCAGGCCAGCAGTACGACAATAAATTTATTTGAGATCTTGTGCAGAATATCTGGATTGTTTTTAATCTCAGCGCGCAATATGAGATCCACCAGATAGAAATAAAGTGATTTGGCCAAGCGAAAGCGATTCTCGGCCTCGCTACGCATCGGATACGCCTTCAGGAACGCTCGTTCCTTTTGTGCAATCAGGTTCTCCATCTTGGCAATTTCCTCCTCGCCGGCTTTTCTGCAATACAAAGCGAATATCAAAGTATTAGCTTAATGTTGATCAATCTTAGTTACTTAAATAAGCATTTAAATCAGGGATTAAAGCCCTAACCGAAACCGTAACCTTTAACCGGTAAAAACCGATTGAAATTTAATCCCTGATATAAATATAATCGGGAAATAGTTTGTTGACTTTAAAAATACACTCAGACCAACATTTATTCGTAAACATTTTTTTTTACTTTAACAGCAAAGCAAGACAAGTTTTCACAGTAAAAAAAATATATTGGGAAAGGTCGTTTAAATTTCGTTTGAATGATGCAAATGATGATGGGTTACCATTAAGTATCCATTGAAAATTTGGAATTAAAAAACAAAGTACATTTTTAAACTTTTTTCCTCAAACTAAAATTTTTTTCTTCGATTTCTTACAAAACTATTTTGATGCAAAAAAATTCTTTAAACAATTCTAAGAGTGACTACAAAAAAATTTATTTTTTTGAATTTTTTGAAAGTTGCTTTAAAGGCACTTACTATATTGTGTGAAAAGTAGGGAAAAGGGGTTTTTACGATTTAAAAAAATTATAAAAAAAACCAGCAAAAATATTTTTGAAAAAAAATTTTTTTGCAGTCACTTTAGAATTGTTTCAACAATTTTTTTGCATCAAAATATTTATTCGTAAAAAATGGAAGAAAAAAGTTCAAAAAGTAGACTCTGACAAAAATTCGAATTTTTCAATGGGTACTTAACATAATGGGTTAAGGAAATGTTGCGTCATTCAAACGGAATTTAAACGAACTTTCCAAATATTTTTTTTACTGCGAAAACTTGAACTAGCATGCGTTAAAGTAAAAATGGGTGTACAGGGCTCGTATGTACATATATACACATTTAAAAAATAAAATAATATACTGATGGTTTGCAATTACTTGACAAAATCGGTGGGTCCAGTGATGCGACTGATGTTGGCGCTCAGCTTCTTCACATTGTTGGTGGCATTGGCGACCGGCTCGAATTTCTGCTCCGACATCACGGGCTGGGCGGGCAAATCCTGTTTGCGTGTCAATGGGGTAACCGGTGGACGTAGTGCCTGTTCATTCAGATTGCTGTGCTCGCCGGCATCCAACGGATAGGCGGCCAAAATGCGTTCATCGAACTCGCCAACACTCAGCACATATTGTTCATAGCTAATGTTTAGAGATTTCAGATTACGCTCAAAGTTCTCGTTGGCCACCAGACCGAGCAGCGTGTCCTTTTTACCAAAGATGGTCTGCCAAATAAGAAAGGGAATTAATTGAAGTATATGAAGATAGAATGCTAAACCCGCTTACGTTTGTCTGAAAGAAGCTATGCATGATCTTGCTAAAGACATTCGCCTTCATGGCCTTCGCCTCGTCGGTCATCTCGCAAAAGTATTTGAGTATACAATGATTGCGGGCTTGGGTTTCATCAAAGTCCGCCGCATTCCAGTTCGATGGCAGTCCCTCAAATTTCGGATTGATGAGATCAGTACGTTTCTCGGCCAGCACATTGGCAAAGGTGAGATCAATGCAGCACATCATTAAATTGTACGATGTGACCAAATCGAGCGTTGTTGTTGGCTTCTGATTTTTGGCGCACAAAAATAAACGCCAACAAATATCATCCAGCTTAATGTATGTACATTTAACGCTGTGAAAAGAACGCCACAAAAATGTTAAATTTTAAAGATACCTCAGGGAAATAAGTATGTATATGTGAATGAAGTTATTAAAAAAAAATATAAATATACAGTGGCTCACAGCTTATTTAACCAGCACAGTAACTTTATTCAAAAGCTTTAATTTTAACTAACTTAAATACAAACCTGATCAAAAGTATTTACAGAAAACTTATATTTATATCAACTCATAATTTGAAAATGTTTGAGTTTTAATAAAATTCAACTTTTTCAACTTTTATCCTCGATTTTTTCAAAAAATGTTGGGATGCAAAAAAAATCTACAAACAATTCGAATAGTGTCTGCAAAAAAATTTTTTTCAAAAATATTTTTGCTAGTATTTTTTATGATTTTTTCAAATTTGTTCCTTAAGCTACTTTTTGTATGAAATGGAGGAAAAAGTGGCTAAAATAGTCATTTTTAGTATTTTTCAAAAAATCATAAAATGAATAAGTTGAAAAACTTGATTTTTACAAAAACTTCAAGAATTTTCTATATTTTTAAATTATGAGTTGATTTAACTTTAGGGTTCTGTAAATACTTTTGATTAGGTTTGTATCTTAGTTAGTTGTAATTGAAGCTTTTGAATAAAGTTACTTTTTGTGCTGGTTGAAATAAGCTGTGTACAAATATTGATAGGCATTCCCAGAATCGCAAACGCAACATTCATAAAACTTTAAAGCAACAAAAAAAATTTCGTCAAACCTAAAAAAGATTCGATTGTGGCCTTTGCAAGAGACATTTTGTGAAATAATTAACTATTAATGTAAGATCACTTGAAAGTAGCTTATTATACTAAACAAAAGGTAAAATATGAAAAATGTTTCATCTTGTTAAATTAAATCATATAGTATGTATAATTAGTTAGTAACACTAGTATGTTTCTGGAGAAGAATCTAAGGAATATATGTATGTACAGATTTGTTTTTGATCAACTTTCAAATGCTGAGCGATGTTTGTATACTAATGTGTAACTGAGCAAGACGCACCTGTATTTTGGATGCTTCTTCTCGTTGGGCGGACACAAAAAGACCTGCTCGAAGATGACACGATACTTTTTGTAGAGCGTGAATGTGATGCTGAATTTGCGCTCCAATTCCTCGATTTGTTGTATAAAGTCCTGCGGTAGATTGGCCATGTCGCACCACAGTTTGATCTTCTTTTTGAACTCGTAGATGCTGCACCAACAAAAAGAAAGAGAGACAATACAAAATAAATGAGAATGTGATGTGGAATGGAAGTGGGGAACAGAACAACATACCTCATTTGACAGCTGCGCAGCAGATTGTTTAATGGCACACAATTGCCCATTACAACGGTATCCTGGCCACCCACCGTGGGCGTGGTCGATTGACGGCATGCCGCAAATAGAGCACAACAAAACCAATGCATGATCTCCCCCTGCAACGACACACGCACACGCACACAGAGGCAAGTGCAAATGCACATTTAGTATACAATACATCACACATATGCAAAAATATTTATCAGTGTTGCGACTACAGCTTTTTTCCGCTCAAATCTGGCACATTTTTAAATGTGCAATAATTTGTGGAGAAATTCTAGCTATTATTATGACAGAAAATACTACAATGTAACATTTTAAGGAAGAACAGCAATGTCAAGTTAAGGCCAAGGCTAACTTATTGCAGATTACTTTAAAAGGCATGGATATTAATGCCATTTTCAAATTAATTCTCTGTGTGTTTAATTTAAAGTGGAGACCCACGTTTTATTGATTTAAACAAAAGTCTATACTCGTATGTAGATTTGACAGACTTCAAAACCAGTGCAATTTGAATTTGAAATAATGTCTTAAATAATTTGTTGGATTTACGATGCATCTTAAAATAAACATGGAAGAATATTGGATATTATTTGAAAAACAAAAAAACAAAAAAATATGTACATAAATTGATACAAAAATGTAATACAGGTCTTTACAGGTGTATTACATATATTTTCGGATAAACAAATTTGTCTTTTTGTTAGATTTTATTATTAAAAATGTTGGCATTTCTAAGACACACCATTTGCCCGCTAAATGTAGCTAACGTTTTACGCAAGCTGGCAACACTGGCATCTATCTACACACAAACACACAGACACACACATTACGACGTACCTCCAGATTATAATGCTGCAGCACCTCGATGAGCATTTTGAAGGCCTCCTCCTCAGTCTGGCTATCCATGTTCAGATCACGGCATAGATTCTCAAATTTGCAGCGCATACTCTCTTGGCCATCGTCGATGGAGGCGCTGGCACTGGTGACAACCTCGGCGCCCACCTCTTGCTCTTGCACATCGTTGCTCATTTTTGTTGCTGTTGTTCTTGTTGTTGTTGCCGGTGTCGTTGTTGCTGTGATTTCAGTTTCGTATGCAAAATGCAACAAACAAATATATAAAAAAATGAGCAAATCTATTCACTATATTTTGGCTAGAATTGCTGCTGACGGCGACAGCAGCAGCAGCAGCGGCGGCAGCGGGCGCGGCCGCGGGGTTTCAGCTCGGCAAATGAGCGCGCGATTGCAGCAACAACAACAAGAAAGACGACGAAACGTCAACGACTGAACTTTTCACTTTTTCACAGCGCAGCGGGCGCATTGAGTTTGTTCGATTCGATTTCGGCTTGACTGCGATTCTATTTTGCACGTAACTGCGTTTTTTTTTTTTGCTTCTGTTATTGCTAATTTTCACTATACGCTATTTGTTGTTGTTTAAAAGGCATGCACGGCAACGACTGCGACGTATTAATTAATTGTGTCGCTCAACTGTTTCTCCCGATAAAAAGGCGGGAAGTCACGGTGCTGCCACACCGCACATTGGCCAATAGCGGGCAAATAATTTTTGGCGCCAAATGTTATGTTCACCAAATCCAACAACAAATAGCATTAATATTATGAAACGTTAAATTTTAATATGCTTTATTTGATAATATACAATATATTAATACATAAGAAATATATTTTCACTTGACGTAATTCGGTTGGCAAATGTGGCAACGCTACACTAGCCCAGCGACAGCTGTGCGATGCAAATGGCGGCAACACCAGCACGAACAGCTGTCGCCAAACAATGAGTGCAAGTCATGTTACTGCTGCATTTTGCTTTTAAACGAAAGTAGCCGCCCCCGATTTATTTTTAGCCTGATTTTCCAGTAAAAATGTCAAGCTGTTGTGCTATATTTGTATCTCTGAGTTGTAGGAGCGGAAGTTATCGCTGTTATGGCTGTATTTCACTTGGGTATTTGTATCTGGCAAGCAGTGCAGGAAATTAGCACTGCTTTAAATAAATACAGTGATGGACAAAAGTATTGGCACTACTTACGACATGTACTTACTTTTGAATAATATTCCTAACTACAATTGAATTTACATACATAATATGCAATAATATTTAAGTTTTATAAATATGCTTTTATTATTATTTTTATATTATTATTATTAATTTGTTTTGCAGGTTGTTTATTCATTTTTGGCAACATGTTAACAAAAATATTTTGTTTAAATAAACAAATATGTAAATAGAGTTTGTGTGCATGTGTGTGTGAATGTGTGTGTGTCTGTTTGTGTTTATTATTTAATGGAATGCCTGGGCTATATTCTTGTTAAATATGTATCTTGGACTTTTTTAAGTAATTTTCTTATCTATGCGGCAACTCTTCAAAAAAAATAATTTTTTTTAAAAAGAGGGTATTTTATAATTAATTTAGGTGACAGAATTTTTTGCGGGTCTCTTCTACTTTTTTTAAAATTGATTTTTGAAATTTATTGTAAACCATGTAAAACACAAAAGAAACATAAAAAAAGTGAAATTTTTATCAAAATTTCAAAATTCAATAAAAAAAAAAGTAGAAGAGACCCGCAAAAAATTCTGTCACCTAAATTCATTATAAAATACCTTCTATTTAAATTTTTTTTTTTTTTAAGAGTTGCCGCTTAGATAGGAAAATTACCCTTTTTTATTTTGTTTGTTAATAATATTTTATTAAATTGTAATTTCTGGTGGGTTTTCATAATGCTGCGGGCTGTCGTTGTGCTTTTGATATGGTTAGTTTTGCTTTAAGCTTCAGATAGTAGCTTTAACCTGTGCATTTATTTGGGAAGGTTCCATTTATTTATAGTATGTATGTGTACTTTAACGCTTTATATGTATATGTTTGCAGTTGTTGTAGTAGTAGTAATAGTAGTAGTAAAGTCGATGTAGTTGTTGTTGTTGTCGCTGTTGTTGTTTGTGAATGGTAAGCAAGTGGAATGTATCTTGTGGATTGCTTTTTGTTGTTGTTAATGAACGACTCTATGAGTACTGTTGTTGTTGTTGTTGCTCTACAGTTACTTAGGTATACATACATACATATTTATATATATGGATATTATACAAATACACATGTATATGGTATAAATGGTAAGTAGATATATAGTAGTATAAATGTCAATAGTACATGCTGTTTTGATTTTTTTTCTTTTGTTGCTATATAAAAGGATCAAGGATCTTATATCATATTGTTGTTGTTGTTGTTGTTACTGCTGCTGCTGTTTCTGCCTCACAAACCAATTGAAATTTGAAATTGTTTTCTCGCTCATATTTAGTTGTTTTATTTGTTTACAAAAATTGTAAATGCATATGCTTTTTTTTAGTTTTTTTGTTTTTTTGATTTACATTTAAATTGTAAATGTGTTGTAGGTGTACTTTACAAAATGGATTTGTTTTTATTATTATTATATGTTGTTGTTGTTGTGTTTTGGAAATATATATGTATTCAATATATGTATGTGTGTGTGTGTGTGTGTGTGTGTGTGTGTTGTAATGTACAGTTATGTATATATGTTATATACACATATATATATTTCTCTCGTCTGTGTGTGTGTGTGTTTTTCCATTAATTATTAATATTATATACATTTAAATGGTATACAAATAAAAAAAAAATTGTTTGTTTATAATTAAGCAACAAATACAAGCGTACAACAATAAATTAATAAACTTTTGCCGTTTTACTTGGGTTCCTTTCTTTCTTTATCTTTATCTTTATCTTCTCCATGTATATTCATATACTATATATAGGCATGTATATAAAGTACAAGTATAGTAAGTAAATATATATATTTATACATAAACATATATGTATGTATATATATTTTATAGTTGTATATTGTTTACTTTACTCTCTCTCTCTCAACTTTGCCGCTTTCTCTTCTGTGCGTCTCGTTTTTCTTCTTCTTTCTTTCTTTCTTTCATTCTTTTCTTTGTTTTGTTTTACAATTGCTTCTAACAAAATATATTTAGTATGTTTTTAAATTTGAAAACTGCATTAGTTTGTTGTTTTCTTTTGAAACTAACTAAAAAAAACTGTTTGCAAGTAGAGAAATGCATACATACAGATATATAAACATGTACATAAGTGTATGCGTGTACATAGTATATAACATACTTTATCTTTTAGTTGTTGTTGTTGTTTTGCTCTTGTTGTTGTTGTTGTTGTTGTTGTTCTTGTGTGGTTGCAGTACGTACTAAAGTAAACTGGTGGCTTTTATGGCTTAGACTTAACACTTCACATTAAGCTTACAGCTAGAGTTTAATTAAATTTAATACAATTTATATAATAATATAATATAGTATACATATAATTGTTCACATATATTTGTTTTATATATATATATATGTATATATCTCATATCATAACTAAATACTCTTCGGAAGTATTTGCTATTTTCTTTATCCTTTCTTTTTTGTTGCGTTCCTTCATTTTCTTTTTTTGTTCAGTTTTATACAATTTTACACAGTTTTTTACTAGGCAAATGCCACTTACAGTACTAAACGCGTTTACAGGAAGAAACGAGGGAGGGAGAGAGAGTGATAGTGGTGGGGGATAAGAGGGAATTTAGATAGAATGCGCACTCTAGTGGTATGGCTTCAGATGCTCCACGTAATTCTCCGGTATAAGTCCCGTCTTCCCATTCAACGTTCCCTGCAACCAGCCGGGCTCATGTGAGAAACGCACTGCAAAAGACACAATTAATTTGAATTTGAAAATAGTTATAAATATTCAATCACTTTCTCACTTACCATTCGTTATTATCTGATTTGGCTCAAAGGATAACTCGCCCTCGCTTTCGCCCATGCAGGCATATAAAGTACGCACTCGCCTGCAAACCATATAATATTCATATTATTATTTGTATAGTTATTATTTTTATTAACATCTCTTTTTTCTTCTCAATACTTTTTTACATACTTCCCTGCCTTTTTTTTCTTCCTATTTATGATCTTTTACTTTTTATTTAGATTCCAATTTATATTTCTTTTAAATTTCATCTTATTTCATTTAGTTCTTCTACTCCTTCTCTATCATCTATTGTTTTTTATCATTTTCTTCTTTCCGATTTTCTTCTTCGACTTTTTCTTCTTCCACGTTTTCTTTTCCCTCTTTCCCTTTTTTTTTTCTTCCCCTCCTGTTTCAATT
Organism: Drosophila recens; assembly: GCA_037043495.1. Classification (NCBI taxonomy): domain Eukaryota; kingdom Metazoa; phylum Arthropoda; class Insecta; order Diptera; family Drosophilidae; genus Drosophila; species Drosophila recens. Next base: position 52,979 of record JBAMBJ010001263.1, on the reverse strand, counting down.
AGTTTTCTCCCTCTTCCTGTTTTTCTATAACTTTTCTCCATTTCCTATTTGAACTTCTACTTTTCCTATTTATACTTTCAGTTTTTCTATTTCTTCTATTTCTACATAATTGTTTAATTGATTTTTTAGTTGTGCTTCTATTTCTTTTTCAGTGTATACTTCATCATCTACAGTGGCTCCCAGATTATTTCAACCAGCACAAAGAGTAACTTTAATCATAAGCTTCAATTACAACAAACTAAAAACAAACCTAATCAAAAGTATGTACAGAAAACAAAATTCTGTATACTCATAATTTGAAAAAATGGAAAATTACTTGAACATTTTTGAGTTTTTGTAAAAATTAATTTTTTCAACTTTTATCCTCGATTTTTTAAAAATATGTTTTGATGCAAACAGTTTCTCTAAACATTTTTAATAGTGACTTCAAAATTCTTTTCATTTTCAAAAATCTCTTTAGGTCGTTTTTCCTCCTTTTCATACATAATTTTTCTGAGATCATCCTATACAAAAAATTATAAAAAATATATTTTTCTATATTCTTTAATTACTTGGATGTTTCTACTTTTATACTTTCTGCTTTTATGTTTCCTACTTATACTTCTATATCTTTAACATTAATTTATATTTATATTTCTACTTTTATTATAAATATGTAAACTTAAATTTTCCATTTCTTCCACATCTATTTATACTTTTTTTCTTTTCTCTATTTCTTTTTGCTGTGATTCCAATTTTGTATTTCTGTTCAAACTTCTGCTACTTCTACTGTCTTTATCTCTTTGTTCTACCATTTACACATCTTTTCTATTTTCACACACAACAGCGAGTCTCTTCAAGGCAGAAAAATAGTTGGAAGCAATCGCTGCTCCCGGAGCCACTGCGTGCCCACCGCTATTTGAGACTCTCTCTCTCTCTTCTCTGTTCGATTGTTCAACTTACGCAGTTCCCGCTGTTAAATCGCGCTTGATTTGGTTAATGTCACGATTGCGATGCATTTTGGTTGGCGCATAGTCGGCACTCTCATTTGTGGAGCCGCTGCCACTGAGACTGCCCATCCCGGCGCCGCCAATCATCGATGGCGCCGCTGTCGCCGTCACAATATCATCGCAGGTGGAGCCCAACAGCGTCGAAAGCGACGATGTTTGCGATGTGATGGGCGGATAATCAATGGAGCTGCGTGCGTTGAGCAGACGCGTCACATTGGCGCTGCTGCTGCCACCAGAAATTAAGGCAACACCGCCAGCACCAGTTGAAGTTGCAGTTCCAACTCCTCCAACTCCACCTCCACCTGCTCCCACGCCCACGCCACCATTGTTGGAGGAGAGCGAATCGCAGACACTCTCATTGGAACTGGACGTGGAGGCAGCGGCAACAGGTGAATAATGCTTAGCCTGATTGTAGCCAAAATGGCTGCGTTGCACGGGCGGATGTTGTTGCGGTCCAGTGACAATGGCGCTGCTGCTGCCCGAGTTCTGCAGCAAACGCTCCTTGCGCATCGCGGCCGTGGGCGGGGAGACATTGTTCAAGCTGAGACGATTGCTGTTGCCAACGGCATTCGTATAAATGTGACTGCTCGACGCGGATTGGGAGACCGGAGTGGCTGTTGCCATCAAATAATCGGCATGCCGTAAATTACTTGTGGCCGTTGCTGGTGTGGCATGATGGGCTTGCAAGGTGGCGCCACCATTTGTATTGACTGCACCACCAGCACCAGCACCACCGAGTATGCCATAAACAGCAGCTGCTGCATCCGATCCACTGCGTCGTCCACTGATGTCACTTTGTGTCATCGCATGCAGATTTTTCATGCTGCCCATTTGCGTTGGCCGCGAGTTGCCACCACCGCCGCCATTTGTGGCATGTGGCGTGTTGTTGGCGCCATTTGTGGTGCTGCCAACACCACCTCCTGGTGGTGTACTGCTGCTCGCACTTGCCGGCCCATGGGCATAGATCATGCCATTTGGAATATTCTGCAAGCTGCTGGACATTGTGGGCTCCGTATAATTGGATTTGGTGACCACACGATAAACCTTCTGTTGCGGTGAATACATTGAACTGCGACCCACACTGCCACCACCACCACCACCGACACCACCACCAACTCCGCCACCCGTTGATGCCGCCTTGCCCACTTGGGAGGCACGTGGCATTCGTGTCGGCGGACTGGCGCTATTCGGATGCAAACTGGCCGCATTGACAACAGACGCCGCCGACGTCACACTGCTGCTGGGATCATTCTTGAAGATCCGCTCATAGTTCTCAATCAGTATGTTGATGACAATGTTGTTAAATTTAATGTCCAGAATCGCGGCCACCGTCTCCTCCAGCGGACGCAGCAGTGTTGGGCCAAAGACAACGCCCAAATTGAACACAGACATTTTGTTCTTCTCGTATTTCCGCGACACTCTGAAATTTACAAACAGATTTTAAAGTGAAATTAGCATATCATTTAGAAAGATTTGCAGCGATTTCTAGAGTTTTATTTTAATACTCTTTAGTTTTGTGCTAGTGACGAAATAAAATATGTATTCAAACAATACACTTTCAAATATCTCAATTTAATTCAATTACACACAAGACCGCTAGTGACGAAATTACATACAATTCGTATTTCCAATGTCTATAAATATTTTCAAAGAAAACAGCCACACGCTAGTGCCAAATTAGACACAAAATCTATTTAAAATTGCTTCAATTGCTTGAAGATTCAATTATTTAGGGAGTGAGTTACGAAATTTATTACAGATTTTCTTAGTTAAGAAGTTTGGTTTACGCTAGTGACGCATGGAGCTACTACTAACATTATCTCTAATAGCTTGAAATCTTCTGTGTGGAATTCCTGGCTACATTTTCTGTGAAAATCTATTTTTCAGACGTCAGCTTACGCTGGTGCCTAAAGGTAATACTACGGTTCCTTTGACGGCAATCGCTAGTATTTTTAAAGCAGAAAGACAAATTTTAGCATATAAATTTACTACACAAATAATTTCAAAATCAATTAGCTAGTGACAAAATAATTTCGGCAATCATTCTTTTCAGGTTTGCTTAGAGATGCAATTATTTTAAAAGTTAGTTGCACGCTATTGATAGAAACGTAACTCTAATTGCATGAATCTTATAAATTGCCTACAAGACAGCCACACGCTAGTGACGAAATTGCCGACTAATCTATGATTGAATGCCTCTCAAAAGGTGACTCTTAGTATCGTTAAGCAATTAAAGAGTTACAATCTGTAATCGAAATGAGAATCTACGTTTAATTGATTCACTCAGTCATTCGTTCAATCGTTGCTTGATTGAGCACTTACTCAGTCAAATGCCTGATGACCATGTCCAGCATTTCAAAGTTTGGTTGCGGCAGTTTGTAGACCAGCTTATGCACCTCATTCACGCGCTGATTGAGGCTCTCTTTCTCTGTTAAATAAATGCAATTGTTATTGATTGATTGGTGATTGATTTGGTGGATAATACTCACTGGCTGCCTCGATGAAACCGCTGTGATAGTGATAGGTCATCAGGGGCTCATTCAGATTGCGCAGATACATTTTCAGGGCGCTGGCAATTGTGTTGCTCTCCATGAGATCCCGATACTTGTCATCGATAAAAACATCCTCCGTCTCCTTGCGCTCCATGCCGAGAGCAAGTAGCTTGTTAATTTTGGTACCAACGCCGCTCTTACGATAAATGCCCTCATCCTCGAGTCCTCGACTCTCCAGAACCTGAATGCAGCGACGCACAAACATGAAGCCAGTCTCATCCAATTGATAGGCTTCATTGGCCTTCATTTTGCCAGGCGCCAGATAGGTCTGTAAAAGTATAACGATTATTTAACAATGCTATCGCTTGCTGATTGATAAGTCACAAGTTTGGACTAACAAGTCATTGATTTCGGTGGGAAAACGATACTTTATCAAATGAAAATAAATTCAGTTTTCAATTTATCTGGGTGACAACCAGTATCTTTTTGCTTTCTAAAACATAAGATGGACCAGGGTCCTCAAAAAGTTGTTGTTTTTTTTATAGATAACATTTTAAATTGAGTATTAAGATTAAAATGGATCTAAACAAATTAGACTAGACATCAACAACAGCGGTGGGCACGAAATAACAACTACAACAGTAGGCAGAAAAATAGTTGGGAGCTCCCGGAGCCACTACGTGCCCACAGCTGATCAACAACATCCGCAGAATCATAAATGTTTCGTTGTCGACGTTGTTCTTGTTCTTTTGTCGACGATGAAGAAGGCGACATTGTGAACCCAATTTTCAAAACAATGGTTTGAGTTTTGTGAGCAAATACCATCTAACAAAATTAAAATTTAAACATAAAAAACAAATGCATTTCCCCACTTAGACCAATAGATTATGATTTTTATTTTATTTATTTTTTTTTTGACTTACCGGTTCCGTGCCATCCATGGCGCTTAGCCAGGAGCGATGATCCTTTTCGCTAAGCGCCTGAAACGTATACACAATGCCCGGTTTCTCCTTGAATGTTAAATCAAAGCAGAAACGCTTCTCAAACTCGGAGGCTCGTCGTTGGCACGAGAACAACGTCAATTTCTCGTCCTCACGGGCCTCGGGCCGTGTGAAACTGTGGTTCATCTGATTGAACTGGAGCATTGTGAACTCGCGCTTTTGTTTCTTGAATGTGCAATAGTATTTCGTCCATGTTGCTTTGAAAGGCTCTAAAAGTGAGATTTTCAGAAGGGAACCTAGAGAATTCGTTTCGACAGGCAAGAGTTCAGAGTTTTAGAGTGTGGTGTATGGTTGTGTTGCGTTTTGTTTGAGTGTGTGTAGTATTTTTATATAGATATATTTATATATGTTATATATTTTTTTGGTTGCACAGTCACAGATTTTGCAGTTGACACCAAAAAGCACACGGCAGAGAGATCACACAGTTTTATGCCCAAAAATACGTAGTTGAGTTGGGTTGGTTGGGGTTGATGGATGGTGGTATAAGGTATAGAGAAATAAATAAAAGAAACAAAAATACACACAATATAATAGTAGACCCATCAATGTTTGTCAACAATTTGTTAGTGCGAACAGTGTATGTGTGTGTGTTTAGTTATTGTAAAATTATAGATAGTTGGAAAAATAGTTGCAAGGGGGGAAAAGAGCAAAACGTTTATCGTTAGATTAAGGTTAAGCATTGCGTATTTTAGACAACATTAAACATTTAAAAGGCTTCAGGTTAATTAAATGTGGCAATGAGGGCAAAAATAATTAAAAATAATTAAATATAATTAAATAAAAAAAAAAAATAAAAAAAAAACTATCAATTTCTTTAACAGCTGTTAGCAAGTTGAGATACATTTGAATACTTTAAACCAGCGGTGGGCACGAAATCTGAATTCGGGAGCACAACAATAACAACTACAACATCAAAAGCGAGTTTTTTGTGCGACTTCACGTCACCGAATAGGCAGAAAAATAGTTGGAAGCAGTCGCTGCTCCCGGAGTCACTGCGTGCCCACCGCTGCTATAAGCTGGTTTACATGGCTCAAATATAACTCAAGTTTTTCTACCTGATTTATTTCACTGTTTGTCAAATCATAATGCTGATAATTTTGCATTGTTTGTTCAACGAAAAATAGAAATTCGGACGATTCCAAGAATCTCGAATCAAGTTGGTTCAAATAATATAATAATAATCTTATATATCAATGATTGCATGCGAGTGTGTATTTATAAATTTTGATATATATATATTTATATATATAAAATGTATATAAATCGTATCGCTACAGAATTCATTATTTATCATTTCGACAAATTTTAAAATTCTTTTCTTAGCTTCTACTCAAATTTTGACTCAGTCAGTCTTCTTTGGGATCCAGTGAGGAAAAGTCGCAAAATGTTCCAGAAAATAATTTATATAATATTCATACTAAGTATATTTACTTTGACCTCTTATGGAAATCACATTTCCGAATATAATGAAACGAACGTAATTCTTACAATAAATTCTAAATTGTCCGAGTTGAGGTAAGGATCGTAAATACTGAAGTTTTCTTAAGCTAATAAATATTTTAGGGCGGGACAGGAAAAGTTGACAAATGCATTTGTTAAGGATTTGGATATTCAACTCCTCAGAGCGGACATACAGTTTATTAGAGGCGAGCAGGAACGACAGAAAAATGCTATACTTGATGTGGAATCCGAGATCAAACGACAGAATAAATTTGTTCTTGAAAAGGACGCGGATAATCAATATATCCAAGTTTTTAAAACAGATATTCAGAGTCTTAGAGCGGAGTTGAGCAACCTGAATAACAAAAAGGAATCAGCGATCCAATTTCTCAGGGCTGATATTCAAGTTTTAAGAGAGGATCTGGAACAACAGAAGAAGTGCGTACTTGATAAGGAAGCGGAGAATCAATCTTTAAGAACGGAACACCAGAAAAAAAATGTACTCGAAAAGGAATCAGCTATCCAATCTCTCAGGGCTGATAATCAAGTGCTTAGAACAGAAATCCAGAGTCTTAGAGCAGAGTTGGAACAACAGAAGAAACTTGATAAGGAAGCGGATATCCAATCCTTAAGAGTGGACCTGGAAAAACAGAATAAGGATGTCCTTCAGAAGGAATCGCATATCCAATCTCTCAGCGCAGAGGTGGAACGACAGGGGAAGCTGGTAGAGGGACTTGTTAAGGAATCGGATAAACACAGTTCGTGGTTTAACCCACACAATTGTACTGGGGCCAAGTTCAGTGGGATCTATGACATTCTTGTCCCCAAGTTTAGTAGACAACCTTTTGAAGTTGCCTGCGATGCTCAAACTCGTGATGGAGGCTGGACAATTATCCTGCGACGGATGGACGGAAGCGTCAACTTTAAGCGGAACTGGGCAGAATATAAAAAGGGATTTGGAAATCTGGATGGCGAATATTTCTTAGGCTTGGAAAAAATTCACGCGATGACTGCAGAGAGGCGTCAGGAATTACTTGTTGTTCTCGAGGACTTTGAGGGAGATCAAAGATTCGAGACTTATGATGAATTTGCAATTGGCGATGAGAATCAACAATATAAATTACACACTCTGGGCAAGGCCAGTGGAACAGCTAGAGATTCACTTTCACCTCATCGAGGCATGAAATTTACCACATTGGATCAGGATAATGACATTTGGTCAGAAGGCAACTGCGCCATTGACTGCACTGGTGGCTGGTGGTATAAAGATTGTCTGCACAGGTAGGATGTAATGTTAATTATTTCTTAGCGCTTCGTTAACTAACTTGAATTCTTGCAGCCAATTGACGGGAACGTATGAAGACAATGACCCGTTCAAAGGCGTGAATTGGTACAGCTTTCGGGGAATCAATTACTCCCTTAAAACAGCCATAATGATGATTCGACCTAAAAAGTGAATTCTCAGTCTATACTACATCGAAAGGGTTGATCCCAACGTTGCCTGAGTTATTCCAAAAAAAATTTAATTAAAGTGCAATTTCAAATTTTACTCAAAACTGATTTATAAAATAGTTTCAATGCTTGTTAATATGTTAAACTACACTCTCATTGCCAACTAATTAAGCCTTAGCCAATGTTAAAAAAGGAACAATTACAATAACAAAAATCAAATGTAAGCAACAAATAAGTGATAGAAAAACTTACTCTTTTCCATCAAAAAGAGATAACCGCGTTTGGTGAAAATCTCCTCCGACTTCTGTAAATTTTTGTAAAGATAAATTTTGATTAAAGTCTTTGGAAAAAGTTTGTTTTATTTTGTGTGTGGGATTATTTACCGTACGCTTTTCCATGTACTTGGTTTTCAGTTCGGTGACCTTTTCGCGAGCCTCCTCGAAATTTTCGCGAGTCTATGATAAAAGAGGAGGGAATTTTAAAAGTGTAAGTAGAGAAAGAGCGGGGGTTAGATTTACCTTTTGAACCTTGTGCCTCAGATCCTGCAGATAGTCGCGATGATCCTCGGCCTGCTCGTGGGCGGTGTGATAAAAGACGAGCCAGCCGGATATGAAGGCCAGCAGTATTTCGACAAATTCAAATTTGATGCGCTCCTGCACTTCCTGAATGCGAAGGACATAGCTCAGCGATTCCTGGATGTATTCACGCTCGTGCATGCCCAAACTGGCATCGGCCTGTCAATGACAAATAAATAAGGAAAATGCCAAAAATCGGTAAATCACAAATGTTAAAATGGTGAAAACGGTAAAAGGTAAACGCTAAACGGAAACATCATCAATGAAACCAAGTGAAATTAAACTGTGTGTGTGTGTGTGTGTGACACCCCCAAAAAAACACACACTCAGAGCGACAGACAGATTTTGAAGTGTTTGTTTGCACCTTTGACCTTTAGCCGGCCGGCTGTGTGTATGTGTGAATACCTTTTAATTACGCCTACGCACTCACGCACACACACACACACACACACACACACACACACACATGCTTGCTAAATTCAGTTTACAGCAACAATAACAAAATTTCCCGCTCGAAAATATGCTGTGAACATTTGTGCCGCATTGTCACGTATCAAATGACATTTAGCATTTGCAGCTTCCTTTTGATTTATCTGCATACACATGTGCTGCGAGGGCCGCCACTAAAGTACGCCTCTTGTCAGATATTTCACTAAAAACTGTCAAACATTTCTAACATTTCTATTACGGTTTAAAATGTTTATATAGCTTCTTGAGTTTGAGTTTTATTTTTGACATTATGAGCAATATTTCTTCCTAATGTTTTGGCGGTTTTTTTTTGTGTATTTTTTAACTAATGTTCTTTAGAAATGTTACTTTAAAACTGTTGCATAAAACGGCAAATCTATTTTAAAAATGTTCCATTACCGTCATGTGTCCAAAAATGTTTTTTAAGTTTTTTTAAAATGAAACGCAAGTATACAAAAAAAAAATGGAAAAAAAAAGCAAAAACAAACAAGTTTCATTATAGAATTTACTTCCAAACAATGTTTCTATAATGCTTCTTCCATTTTCAGTAAATTTACAATCCGACTCTTTGTAATTTGTCACAATATGTTCAACCTTTTGAAGATTTATATCAGAAATTATCTCTAACAAATTGGTTGAATAATTCCTTAAAGTACAATCACCTTTAAAAAATAAGTGAGTGATATCATTCAGTTTTATTTTTTTACATTAACTAAGACTCTCTTGAAACTCCTAAATTATTTTTTTACTTGATATGTTCTTGGATCTTTTCGATTTGTTTTTTACATTTCATTGCTGAAATAATTTTGTCACATTTTACGATATTACTCCCTAAGCTCTAGTATTTTTGAAACCCCCCTCACACATACTTCTGACGCACTCACAGTGCTCAATTCGATAGAATTGAACTCTGATATTTGGCCGGCAAATCTCCAAACATAATTTGAATCGCATTTGCCGCAAAAAAACAAAAACACTTGAAGCTTACATTTCTGCCATATGCAGTAATAAATAAAGTTTCTTGTTTATTTTGAATAAAACAGTTTTGCATTCCCAAAATCAACACAATTCCATGGAAATTTATGATTTAAAAGCGCTTACAAACGAAAAACAAATGTCAAAAATTCGCTTAAGCCCATAAAAATATGCTATGAATGCATTTAAAGTTTGAAACCAAATAAATTCGCATTATAAAATAAACATTAACCACGAAAGCGGAAAATTGCGTAGAATATTAAAACATTTTGCAATTATCTATTTCATTGGAATTTTGCAGTGATTATGGAAAGGAAATTCATACATAATTTTAAAACGTTTTCTGGGAAAAGTGTTTTACATAAGGTTGAATTGTTGACTTTAATTTAATGCGTTCAAGTTTCGCATAGCAGTTTCATTAGAATAACATTGCAATTTATTATAGCCTAGTTTCTGGCTCTGTTAGCTTGGCAACAGTGTGGGTGGGTGAGTGTGTGTGTGTGTGTGTTTTAGCTGCACACAAAACACCTGTTAGTTGCAATACACACACTCACACTGATGCACAGACTGATAAGCAGCTATAAAATGGGGGTTGCTTGCTTGAGTTTATCAGCTTGCAACCTGCAACGTTATCGCTACGTTGGGGCAGGTAAGGGTTGGGCAATTGTAAGGGTAAGGGCAGGGGTAAGGATATTTTAGCCAGTTCACTTACCACAAATGCAAACCGCTGCCGCGCACTGCATTTTCATTAATGTTTTGCATAAAGTTTGCAATTAATTAACGTTTTGAGAAATGTGGCAGGTGCAAAGTTTCTCTTAACAACACAACTCAATTAAAAAAAGTAATACAAAACAATAATTATTATTTTAATTTGCTGCGTGTCAGCTCAATTAAAAATAATAAAAATATATTAAAATAATCAAAACAAAAACAATAATTATAGTTCGCTTAGAAAATGTACAAAACTTTTGGGCACCACTCGTCAACTTTTATTATTATTATAAATATTAATGCACTTGGTTATAAATTTGTAAAGTTTTTGTTAATATTATGTTATTTAATAACACATTTTGTAAAATTCATATTTTTAATTTGACTTGAGTTGAATTAAACTATAAATTGATAGATACAAATATTTAGCCCAATTGACCACACAGCACCAGTAACAATCATAACAATAACAAAAACAACACGAGTAATAACAACAGCAACAACAACAACAACAAGAGTTGTGAGTAGACCTTCGAGCAAAAAGAGAACCGAGAACCGAGAACAGGTGATGATTTCGCTTCGCGTCTCGCACAACACACAAGAATTGAGGCCGCTAATAAAAATTCCTTTTTTGCATTTAGCCTACTTTTAGGCGGCACTTTTAATTATTTACTTTTATTCCATTATTGTTTATTATGTTTTAATTTTATTTGATTCTATTTAAAAAAAATTTAAAATCGTTTTTTGGGTCGCTTGAATAAATTGTTTGCTGTTGCTGCTGCTGCTGCGTGTCGATTTGATTTAGTTTTTAGTTGTTTCCACGCACTTTTGCCATTTGCTACACACACACACACACACACACACATTTAGAGCATGGCAGCTGAGTGCGCGACGCGCATATGAAAATGCTGCGCAAATTTTGTTTTTGGTTCGCATTTGGTTGCCAAAAAAGGCCACGACGTAACTGACACGCCAACGAGAACAACAACAATGACAACAACATTAACTCCAACAACAACAACAATAACAACACTGACAGCAACACCTACTGCTCCTATTTTAGCAACAGCAACAGCAGCACCAGCAGCAGCGGCAGCGGCAGCTGTGTCCTCAAGTGCGTGGGAGAGCGCCTGCGCTTTCCCTAGCTTCCTTGTAGCATAATACCCAGCCCGAAATTGAAGCCAACGGGTATATGCCATTGATGTAAATCCAAATTATGGATCGAGTTTTAAATCGCAATGTTAGAATCGTCAAGTCAAAATTGGATTTATCGATATATCGCCAAAAAAAAAAATCGAGTTAAAGTACGTGAAAATCGCTTATGCGATAGTCAAGTTGTCGATTGTTCGATGTACTTTTACATCACTGGCAAAATCAATAGATAAAAAACCTTAAGCATTCGCCAAAACAAAAATCGAACTGTCGATATATCATCAACAAAAATTATCAAGTTAAAGTATCTAAAAATCGCTTTCGCGAAAATTGAGTTTTTGTTGGTGTTATTTTTTATTTTTACAACACTAGTATATAAAAAGGTTTGGAAAATAATAAGAACATGATATGTAAAAGCTGAATTTAGTCAAAAACAAATAAAAAAAAAACACTTTTTTCGACTCAACACAACAAAGTTGTTATTGTGTCTGTACATATAATATGCCTTAAAACAAATCGATATTTTATAGCATCTACAATACTCCTACCGATATTTATGACTGATTCGAACACAAAAAGATGAAAGGCAAGATCTTGACGATCATGACATTCACTTTAAAAATATTTTGAGCATGATTAACGAATATTCTTTAAAAATATTTAATTATATTTATTTATTATAATTTGATCTATTGATAGTTTCAGTGCGATTAAAATTTTCATAATCGGCACAAATTTCACGATACTTTCGAGCATTGAAAGCTTTTAGGCTGCACGCACACAGCTTACAGCTGAGCTTATCATTTTGAGAAAAACAAACACACTACTTGTATGGAAGCGCGCACACTGAAAGCTGAGCTGATTTATCATTTTAGTTCTGAAATTATGAGCTCGTCTATAAGCTCAGCTGTAAGCTCCACTTTCAGCTCCCAGTGTGCGTGCAGCCTTAGTGGTTGTAATTTTCAGCTCACATACCGACCTATTTTCTTTGCTTCCAGCATAAAGGATACTCAAATAGCCAATTCGCGTATCGCCTTTAGCGTATCACTTGCGGAAATAGCAATAGAGATGCGCATTGGGAAATGTTTCGTTGCTATGGAAAATGTTGGAGCAGTTTCAACTACAGTTACGGTTCAATTACAAGTCAATTACTGTTGTATATAAATATCTATATAATAACTTAGGTGTGTACTATCTATTCTATGTCACGGTCATTGCAGCCACCCAGCAATCAATCCCATTAAGCCATCCGTATAAGGCACAAAATACTTGTGGGGCACTTGATAAAAGTGGCAAATTACATGCAACACTCTCTATTGTCCTGTTCTTCGTGTTGTTCTTGCCACAAGTTGTAATAACTGCAACAAACGGCATTTAAGGGTCGTTTGTGTCAACAATAACAAACAGCAACTGTCACACACACACACTCATAGACAGGAGACACACACACACACACACACAGACAAACACAATCAGCTTCAGATGGAAAACGCCGTAGCATACTTTGAAGCGCAACGTTCTCACGTTAAATTGGAACAAAAAGCTTTTGCTCTCTCTCTCTCGCCCTTTGACTTGGAGTTAGAAAAGCTCCGAAAGCTCTCTGCACTGTCAGAGTTGCCACATCAAGTTAAAAAAAATTTCGGCTATCGATAGTTTATAAAATAAATAATTAATTAAAATAAATAAAATATGTGTCTACATTAATATTGAATTAAAGTGAGTAGTAAAATAAAAAATTCTGCTTGTGGTCGATTAACGTTAACGTGCATTTGCACATACATTAGCGAATTTTGCATAATAAATAAAAAATATCCAAATAATAAAAATTAAGTGGAATATATGACCATATCAATCCAGCATCAAAATTGAAGATTAGTAGTCTCGTTAATTAAAAATCTTAGTTTTTGTCTGTTGCGGACGTTACATTTTTTACACACACACACCTTCTTTTTTATTCAAATTAATAATATATATTAAATATCTTTTCGATTTAGTTTATAACTTTAATGAAAGAAAATGAAACAAAGTTTAAGATGAACTTAGTGCTAAGCACTCAGGCAACTGTTTTGCCCACTTTTATGCTTTTGAAGTTACTCTTTTTTTTTTACAAGAATTTTTGAAATCAATAGGCAAAAAAAAGAATTATTATATTAGGCTCGGCCATGAACAACTAAACCACCGTAAAACCATTTTGTTTTTGTAATTCAAAGTCTAAAAATGTATTCTATGATTCCAAAAAACAACTTTTATTAAGAAACATGCAGTTTTTTGACAACTTTAAGTTTTCGCTCTTGGTTTACAAATTTTCAGATTAGCCCAAATGCCAATTGTTGACAGATAATACAAAATGAAATGATAAAAAGTAGGAAAAGCGCGTTTCTTAAATTTGGTTTCTTTAAAAAATGTTCTTTACATAAATCTAACTAAAGTTGTGCCTGCTTTTCGATATATATATCGATTGCGGCAAAAGCTCTCTCGCACAGCGTTGCTAGATAGTTTTGTGAAAAAGCTTTGTATATGTATGGGAATCCTAAGTATTGCCATTCTCCCATTTTGCTTTCTCTCCACTCGCCCATATTTCTCTTGCCATTTGAAAGCGCATTGTTTTTGGCATTTTGCGTGGGCCAATCTTGTTGTATTTATTTACTGCCCACATTTTGGCGGCCGGCATTGCCGGTCTTGTAACTAAATATAGCCAACGTTGCTGTTGTTGCACACACACACACACACACATACATATTTATTAGAGATACATAGATATAGATACAGTTAGAGACAGATACATGAACGATTTTCGCATCCTTCATTCTGCGTAGCGTGTGTTAAAATTAGCAAACGGCCAACGCAGCTCGTGTAGCTGCTGTGTGGGTGTAAAAAGGTAGCGCTCTTAGTCCTTTTTTTTTTTTTCTATTTCTCTTCTTTCAGTGTTTTTTTTTTCTTTTGTCATAAATTTCCATTTTAATTTTGCGTTGCTGCGAGAGAGAAACGGAAATTGCCAAGGAAATTGTTGGCATCCCTCAGCCGTTTGCTTGCAACACCTTGCAGCGGCTTAAGAAAATGATACTTTTGCAAATAAACCACCCAACCACCCAAAGCATCCAATACCATCACGACACTTGTTCAACCTTTCACCAAGGGAGGGAATTTTCACACCACCCTCATGTTGACAATTGAACAAAAGCTGAAGGCGGAAAGAAGGAAGAAAACTGCAGCAGTAAATTTGATAAGGCACAGGCGACATTTACACATACACACACACACACAGACAGAGATATACACACCTGCACACGCACAGAGAGACAACGCATTACCTTAACGAGCGAGGGGAGAGAGAACACATTCGTATAAGAAGAAAAAACTGAAGCTGCAAACGACTTTAAGCTGCAGTTCAACAATTGTTCATAGCTTAAGGCACAGCTACAGTTAGTTGAAAGTTAGTTGAAAGTTAATTGAGCTTATAGACTTAGCGAATCATTTGCAGTTACTAAAATTCTCTTGACCTAAAATAATGAAGGGGAATATATGATAAATAGCATATAAAATCATCAGTAAAGTAATGTGATAAGGCAACTAGAAGTGAAGCATATTAAAGCAATCTTATATTTTAAGCCAAAACCTTTATTTTCTAATGGCTACTGTTAAAATAAAAATAAAACTTTCTTAAACAAATTGTTGAAGTGCTGTTAAGACTTTTATTTCAAAGAATATTCTTTTTACAGTGAAGCATATTAAAGCTCATCGATATTTTCCCAAACACATAAAACAACGTTCTCTTCAACTTCTAATGAGCTAAATAGGATGCCTTATAGGATAGGCAGGGATTTAAACCGAAACGAATATCGGTATCAGTAATGTTCGCATTCAGGTTTTCGGTTATCGGCTACGCAAAATCAATAAATAAATGTTTTTAATCATATTAATAATAATATAATAATATTAATTCTTAATTTCTTAATGTTTCATTCACACAATTATTTCTCATATGCTGCAGTTTTATGTAGTTTATTTACATTTTAACAATTTTAATATTTCATTAAACAAATATATTTTATTTGCGTTTATTCAGTGCTATAAAAATTCGATCATGCATAGCACAAATAAAAATTCAAAATAAAACAAACGAATATAAAATCAAAATTAAAAATGAAAAATAATTTTTTTTTTATGTATGAAAAACCGAAATTAATCCTTACGTTTACTAAACGGTTATTTCGGTTTACAGAGTTTCGGTTTTCATGGTTTCGGTCAAATGGAAAATTTTTTTATCGGTTACGGTTTCAGTTACGGTTTCAAATTTCAATCGGTTTTTACCGGTTGACGGTTACGGTTTCGGTTAGGGTTGTAATTCTTGCTATAAAGTTATTTTTGTCAAACAAGTTTGGCTACAATTTTGTCACAGATCATTTTAGATAATTTTGAAACTGGAAAGGGCAAAAGTAAGTTGTTCATAGAATAGATATTTTCAGGTAATATTACAAAAGCCATGAATATCTTTAATGTCAGTATTTGCTTATAACGGTCTTCTATTCATATTTTTTGAGTTTGGTACATATTTGTGCAACACAAATGCCTAAATGTATGCAGTAATTTTTATAATTAAAAAAAATATATAATTGAGCAACGGCTATCTTTTAGACTTAAGCCAATAGCTTAAGAATTGTTCAACTATTTAATAGAAAATGTATATTATAAAACATAAACTACTTTATATCTTGTTGTTGAAAATACATTTCCTTTGCCTTGTAAGTTTTATCTGGCAGCCTTAAGCATTTTTGTGCAAACAAAATAAGATTTCCAAGAAAGAGATTTTCAAGGCAAAAATGCCCAAAGCCCCTAACTGTCCAAGCCTTTGTAGCTGTGGAGGTTGCTGCTGTTGTTGTTGCTGGAGTTAAAGTCGGAGCTGGAGCTATTGGGAGTCTGGCCTCTAATAGGCTTAACATGTTGAACCCCTTTTGAGACTGAGCTGCTGGGAAAGCGCATTAACAGGCGGAAAAATGTGTGTTAAAAAAAAAAACAACGAAAAAGAAGCAAAGGAAGAAAATATTAGAAGCTTAAAGGCAAAACAAATATATGGCAGGCAGAGGGAGGAAGAGAGAGAGAGAGGCAGAGAGAGAGAGAGAGGGTGGTGTGAGCGTGTTGCAACAACCGACAACCGACAACGACGCGTGACTGATAACAAATTGTGGTGCTTAATGCAGAACAACTTTGGTCGTCCGGCCGGCATGGAAACCGCCACAAACGGGCGGGGAATTGGGCGGGCGTGGAGTGAGGCGACTGCCGACAACAATGCGCCAGGATAACAGGTACATGTGTCTGGATCTGGATCCGGGTCTGAAACTGTGGGGACGTATGACACAGGGGCGGGCTACGTGACACGCATGCCAAAGCAAGAAAATCAATAATACAGCTTGCCGCACATTGCAGCACACACACACCAGTGCACAGAGAAAACAATTCATTGTTAAATCTAAATTCAAAAAAATACTTGATTTTAGCATAGTATATTTTCCAAGTTGGTATTCAAAATATTATTTTTAACCCTTTATCGGGCAAAATTATATTTTAAGCCAAAACCTTTATTTTCTAATAGCGACGGTTAAATTAAAAATATAACTTTCTTAAAAAAAATTTTGAAGTGCTATTAAGTCTATTGCCAAATTGGCCATTTAAGCACCGAATATCCTCTTTTTTCAATCAAACGGATAATATGACAAATAGTCAAAGAAGCCTAAAACATTTAATTTTGATTGAAATATTGCGGAATCTAGAATCGGAATCTGGAATCAAATATTTTCTGCATGGTTTTAAAAATGCCGGTATTACCAAACTTCAGACACAGCATTGGTTTGATTTCATCCCGAAATTCCGGTTGCTTTTTTCCTGTGTTGAGACAGCGGAAAGAGAAGTGAGAGCGGCTAAAAGAGATAGAAAGAAAGAGAACTTCTTCTTCTGCTCGAAATGATGGCAATTGGACAGCCCGGAAAAATAAACTACATTTGATTGATTTCAATTTGTGGTTTGACCCGTTTTCAGAGCCATTGAAAACCAAAGGCTTATAAATGCTTAATGACCACACACACACACCAAGTAAATCAGGCAATCAGTCAGTCAGTCAGTCAGTTGGTTCGTCACTTGCATTATTAATAAAGTGACACTGTTGGTCAATGGGTTAAGGGCCGCAAACTGACAGCAAGTGTGTCTATGAAACTTATTTATAATTCCACTACGTCAATTAATTGTCTTACATTCCACAAGTTAGCTAATAATCCATCTGCTTAAAGGCCTACATAATTTAAAAAAAGTGAACATGGAGGACATATACACACGTCACAGAGTCAAATATTTACAAGTAGAAGAAGCAAAATGCTAGGGAAAGAATTTTAAACACTTTTAAAACGCAATCAAGTCAAATTACATTGCCATTTATTTAGTTCGCCGTCCACCTTAGTCACTTAATTTCGTTACACAAATAGCGGCAGACTGATGGATGCGGCGAGTTCATTGATTCTAATGAAAGACTTTGCCATTAATAACCCATAATCATCATCATCATCGTAATCGTCGGCATCTCATGAATGAACAGAAGCTACATCCCAAAAAATCGACCTAATTTCATCTTGTAGATACTTTTGTATCTACATATGCACTATGCATGTATTGTATCTGCAGCTGTAGCTGTACCTGCATCTGGCTAGTCTTTCCAAGAACGTGTGCCAATTGTACGGCAATTACACTTATATGCAATTAGCTGGCCGGGCCAGTTCAGCCCACCGTCAATGCCACCGCATGTGGCATCATCATCATCCCCAATTTCCAATCCCCAACGTGGATGAGGATAGATAAGGGAGAGGAGGCAACGTTCAGCTTTTTTTTTTGGGATTGAATTTGCATCATTAAGTAGTTTACCAAACTCAACGGGGGCAGCCTGTTTACATTGGCCGCAATTTCGTGTGCAGCAAAAAATGAAGAATATGAGCTCTACTTTATTTACTTAACAAAGTTCAAAAGCATTGAATGAGAGCTGCTCAAATGCAAAAAAAAAAAAATAAATAAATATAGAGAAAAGTGAGTAACTAAGAAAGTGGCATGTGAGGACCACACAGAAAACGATTGCAATTGCAGTTTATTGAACCCCCCAAAATAATATTGTGGGGGTCAAAGGGACGGAATTGACCAGACCAGACCAGCCACAGTTTTATAAACTAACCTAATTTTTTGAATATCTTACAGATATCTTAGCATTTCATAGAATTGCACAATACTCTGTAATTGTTGTACATAATCTAAAGATTTTATTGTATGCATATTGCAAAAGGTAAAATGTATGATTGATTATAAGGTCCAGAAAGTTTTCATTAAACATTCTTAAATTGATCTTATACTATGATATCATCATACCTGTTAAATAATTATTAGTAATTAGATTATTTTAGTTTAAAAGTCGAACTAATGATTAAATTACGACTAGTTTCAGTTTTGCCCAATTATTGAATGATTACGATGGCAAAAAATCAAAAATAATCTAAAACTATTACAATTATTCAAAAATAATCAGAAAAAATGAAAAACAATCTTTTTGAATATTCGGACTATTTTTGATTATTTTTGATAATATATGACTATTTAGTAAAAATCAAATTACTTTAAATGTCACAATAAAAGTATCCAAAATAATCAGAAATCTTTAAATAATTTTAGAATATTTCTGATTATTTAAAATATTTTAGTTTTTAGTTTTTATTTAGTTATAAATAATCAGAAACAATCAAAAATAATCAGAAAAAAATCAAAAATAGTCTGAATACTCAAAAAGATTATTTTTGATTTTTTCTGATTATTTTTGACTAATTGTTATAATTTTAATTCTTTTTTTTTCGATTTTTTGTAATTGTAATCATTAAATAATCA
Organism: Drosophila recens; assembly: GCA_037043495.1. Taxonomy (NCBI): domain Eukaryota; kingdom Metazoa; phylum Arthropoda; class Insecta; order Diptera; family Drosophilidae; genus Drosophila; species Drosophila recens. The sequence goes on along the minus strand of JBAMBJ010001263.1, from coordinate 33,816 downwards.
CAAATTGTTCAACAGCGAATAATATAGTCACTACTATTATTTCCAAAAATAATCTAATTGATAAGTGATTCTCATCGAAACTTACCAGGTATGAATATCATATTATGTAACTAAATTTTTGGTATATTTTCATTTAGTATACTCTTTTATCTTTGTATTCTTAATATTTTATATGATTTTAATTAGTATGTTGAAAGTTATGCCAAAAACTATAGTCATAAATCTTTAAATTCTGTCTCTCTCTCTCTCTCTCTCTCTCTCTTTAAAACTACTTTGCCAAGTGTATTTATGAACAACTTGAAAATGCATGACCGGAAACGTGTTGGCCACAAAATGGCGGCTCAGTGCGCGCATGCTTGGCCTGTCCAAGCCCCGTCTGGGCATTGCCAATAAAACTCCTCGCACTCCTCTCATACCGAGTCTTCACTCTAACTGCAATTCATTGAGGATAAGGCGCAGGTCAGGAATATAGTGCGGTTGTGTTTTGGTCAGGAAGCAAAAAACTTTTTTATTATGCATGTTGCTTGTGTAACAGGCACACCCACATAACATACATATACACACACACACACACCGAGAGAGATTATGTGCTGTGCCAGTTAAAGTTGGCTGGCAAACGAAGCGTCGAGTCCTGGACAGAAGCCGCAGCTAGAGGGTTGAGTAAATAGCAGCAAATGCAACGGTTGCATGCCACATTGTGTATACGTATTGCAGCTATGTATACGTATCTACAGTGAAGATTGCCAAAATGGAAATCGTTTTCATCTTACTATTGATTTACAAAAATTACATGATGATTTTTAAGAACTTTTATCAATGCTAAGAATTATTTTAAGTAATTTCAAAAAATCTGAATATAATCATATTATTTATGAATTCACTATTAATGTATGGCTTATCCCAATATTGTTGGAAGGAACCCATTGCTCAAATCTCATATTAATCAATCTGCACTTTAACTTGACATTAAGAACTTAACAGTCGTATCATTTGTAATGTTGCCGTCTATTTGTGCATCTGGCAACACCGAAGAGTAATTTTATAGCTGAGAGCTGCCCACTTTTGCTGGAGGTGCTGTCAACTTAACGATGTTTAGTAAAACAATGAGATGAGTAAACAAAATGTTAACTATAAGATTAAGAAAAAATTATTTGAAATTTAAAGTTTTATAGTCAAAAAAAATATTTTATCAAAAAAGATAAAGTCTTATATAAAGACCTATTTATTATAGTTATAAATTGTTTCAATTAATTTTAAAGTGCATCTTAGCGAGGTCTGATTGTATATGCAGCTAACTGCTGCTTAATATTGATGCACTTTAACGTAGGTCATGGAACTTTGCCGAGTTCTATATATGTATATGTATGTAAGCTTATTGTAAATAGTGGAAATGCCAACAGACGAAAAACTACTCTGCCAAGTGAATCCTTGGCTCGGATCTTTTGGGCGTGTACTCAAGCCGTGACTGGAATATGCAGACGGATAAGAAAGGGAAGCTTTTTTTTTCTTATTTTTTTTGGCACGACTTCAATAGCAATTGCAATTTTCGTGAAAGAAAAGTTCGAGCGCAATTTGATTGCAATTTGTCTGGAAGTTTTTGGTGTACGAGACTGATGAAATTTTTAGCAGATTTACGAGTAACGTTCAATGTATTTCTCCTGTTTGTTTTTTTTTAGCCTGTTTTATTTTTTTGTTCTTTTGTCGTTGCACTTACCTCTTGTATCGTATTTTCTGGCTTTTTGGTTGACATATTGAGGAAACGCTCCTGTGATTGACAGAACTTTTCCGTCTTCTTATCAAATTTCTTTTTATTCTCCTTAACGCCGCCGATTTGTTTCTTCCGAAAGTCCTCCAGCGATTCAATAATATGTTTATCGGCGAGAGTAAGCTATAAATAAAAGATATGTTATAATTTTTATAAATCTTTTTTAAAAAAAAAAGGAAATGAACTACCCACCATTTTCTCTCGTTCATCTTCAATAGTGCCAATGATGGCACCGAAGCGCTTTAGGCTCTCACAAATCACATTCTCATCGTCGGTTTGTGCGGTGCCAATGCACTCAAAGTTGAAATCATTTAGCAGAATCGCCAATTGTTTCATACGTGTGGAAAGTACTGCAATAAATGAATCGAAAATATGCGATTAGTAAAAACTTTTGCAAAATTCTGGCTACACAAAATAATCGAATAAACTTAACTATCTTATAGTATATGAATTTGATAACTCAAATGAAAAGAAAATTCAATAATTCAAGAAATAATAAAGATGCATATTATTTTATTGTCCTGATTAACGTGTAGGCCAAACGGTTAAGGCTAGAAAGCTGACTTTTTCACACACTTAAACTTGGATCAAAATTAAAAAAATTATTTTTAAGAATTAATATCAACAACACTTATTTGAAGAATTTTATGCACTCACATTTAAAGTTCACAAAATCTTAAGTTGAGTGCAAGAAAACTTGGATCAAGATCAACAATATTTATTTGAATAATATTATGTAAACCGGACAACTAAAAACTAGCTTAGCCCCCTAGTACCTGTATAAATTTGAAAGATCTCAATTTTCTTTATTTATACTTATCGAGAACTTTTGTGCCCATTTTCGTAGATTTAATGCTCTTCGAATATGTGTACATCTTCAATTTATTATTTTTATTATTTACTCCTTGTGCCTCTCACCAAACTCGTCCATAATTAACACATTCCTGTTTATGATTTCCTATCCAAATTCACTTTCTCTAATTACCATCATTCGCATTAGCTCTTCACTCACTTTCTTTTCGCATATTTCATTATAATTTTTGTGATTTTTTTATCACCATATTATCCTCTATTTAATATGATTGTCGTTCAGGATCCGTTTGGTTATGATTTTTTGCGGTGATTATACGATTATCGCAGTGTCGGACAAATGAACATTAAAAACATCACTCGACACGTCTGTCGGTAAGAAGACACGACTCAGAACAGTTAACAGAAGTGGTAACAGAGGGAAGAGAGAGAGAGAGAGAGAGAGAGCGAAGAGATTTGAATGGCCAATTAAACCTGGTGATAAGCCATACACTAAACCATAAATCCAGCTATGTTATGTATGGGGATGTCGGGTCTTATATAGCTTGTCAGCATTTTGATGTGCATACAATTTTTAATAGCTTGTCTTTTGATTAAAAACCATTAAAAAAAAGTTTAATAAGCCATAAACCAAATGAGTAGGCCGCAGAGCTCAGAATAGCTGCTGGTTTTATTTTTCGATTCTCCTCTCTTTCCAACTCTTCTCTTCTAAATCAAAAATTCTATCTTTCTTTCTTTCTATTTGTAGTTTCTTCTGACGATTTAAAACTTCTAAAACTTAATAAGCTTTCTTATATCTATTAATTTTGTGTCCGATTTGTAGGTGAAAGTTTTATCGTTTGGAGCATTTACGATAAAAACCAAAGCAAAAAAAAAGATAAAAACTGATTTCGAGTAGATTCTTCATGTATTATTTATAAGCTTAAAAGGCATTATATATTATGTATTATAACGATTAGAATTAAGTATGTTTATTTCTGATCGTTTTCACATTTACTTTACAGCTACAACTTTAATAATTATACTATCGTGTAAATCAATTCAAGGTCATTGAAAATTACAACTGTAAATAAGCACATTTCATTGTTAACCGCAAAAAACGGACAGCAACAACAATAACATAAACAACAGTTGTCAGCTCTCTAATTTGTTGTTGTGGTTGTTGTATTCGCTTTATTATTATTATTTTTTTTTTGTGGTTCGCTCAGTGAAGCGTTTCTATTGTCATGATTTTTAGAAGTATAGACAGATTTTTATATGGTAAGCACATAGGAGGAAAAGCAGAAATAGTATACAAAAGTATAAATAGAATTAAAGATACACAAAGTGGAAAGTAACAAGATAACTTAGCCATAATATCAATAGTATTGATAAACAGATAGCATTTAATTTAGTTTAGATCGATTGAGAGTTAAGATGAATGCAAATATTAATAATATAGATAGTATTGATAAAAATTATATTATACATAGAATAGATCATTTACTTGGGAGAGTTGAATATCGAAAAAATATAAATTTTGAGTATATGAGTAGATAGACAGTTTGAATAAATACAACCGATACATATATCTTTATATAAATATATATTGACTGATAGATATACACATATAATCATTTTACATATCATCGATGAGAATACCCAGAACATAGTAATGTAGTTACTAATTTGTTGGTAACGATTTTCGTAAGTCAAAACCATTTGATTATTCGATAATTATTCATTTCACATGCGTATGCTAAATATCTTTTCGATTTATACTTAAGCATGTAAACATTTTATTGTATCGCAGATTGTTTAAATGACCCAACAGAATTCCAAGTATTAAACTAGAATCGATGGTAAGTTGGATAACATTTCAAAAGAGTTTGAATAAGTTAATATTTTCATTCTAAATGGAATATTCTTTCCATAATTGTTATACTATACTATTAATTTTTAAAAGGTTGTAATTTTTCGATGTTTACACAGATTAATTAATTAATCACTATGCGGTTGTCTCTTTTTTTCTCTCTCTCTTTCTCTTTTAATGCCAATTGTCTTTCCAGTAAAGGCCTTAATCAGTTGGGAATGTTGAATTTGAGGCATCAAGAGAAGCGAAAAGAAGCTTAAACTTTTAAATGGGTCATACACGCACATCTGTATATGTGCTCACGCATATATACATATATGTAATATACATGTGTGTGTGTGTATGTGCGACGAGCCTTAAGTTGAAATCCAGATTTTAGCATACGCAGCATCCCAAAACGCAGTAAAAAAAACGCGGAAGATTCTTTGGCAAATCAAGAAAAAGGAAAAGAAACAAAATAAAATAATATATGGTTGTCAACTTGGCAAGCGCGACTATGATATACCCTATATGTCATTAATTGTATAAGTAAATTTAATTACATTATAAGCATAAACATAATAAATCGAGTTATTCTAAATAATAAATTTTAATAACACTTTAAAGTTTATGCAAATGTTATACCCTTGCTTTGAAAATACACATCATTTTGTAGGTATTTAAAGCCATCTACTAGATTTATTTATAGATTTTAATGTATAGTCTATTGTACTTTATTGCAATAGTTATAGTTGACAGCTGAGCATCGTGTCTGATCTGTCAAGGGGGTTTTATCTAGTTGTCAAACTGTCGGCAAGTCGTGTAGTAACAAAGTCGTCAAATTGTCAGATTTCCTAGACGTTGCTCAAGTCATTAATTTGTTTAGCTACAAATAATCTGTTACTAGTAACAGATTACTTATGTGTGATAAATAGATACTTTGAGAGTTATATAAAGTTAAATATGGGTAATTCTCTAATGTTGAATGCGACATTCGTACGCATTCAAAGTGAAATAAAACATTTGCCCAAACATTATTTTGTTGTGACAAAAGGGGAAACTTATAGGTCTTACTTAGCACTATTATTGGTGCTAAGGTTGATTTTGGGAAATTGTTCGTTTTCAAAATAATCAAAAATAATCTAAAATTATTACAATTATTCAAAAATAATCGGAAAATAATCAAAAATACTCTTTTTGAGTCTTCGGATTATTTTTGATTATTTTGACTATTTAGTAAAAATCAAATTATTTTAAATTTCACAATCAAAGTATCCAAAATAATCAGAAAAAATCAAAAATAATCCGAAATAATCAGAAAGATTATTTTTTGATTATTTTCTGATTATTTTTGAATAATTGCAATAATTTTAGATTATTTCTGATTTTTTGTAATCATAATCATTATATAATCACAAATTTTTTAACAGTGAATTATATAGTCACTACGAATTTTTCCAAAAATAATCGAATTGATAAGTGATTCTAATCGAAATTTAACAGGTATGGTAAAATCTTAGTTCTGCGCTGCATATACCCCATGAACACGCACACAAAGGGTATGCAGTTGCCAAGAACTCGTCGAAGAAAACAGTCGCAGTCGCTGTCGCAGTCGACGCCGCTGCCAGCGTCGCAGTAGCTCAGTTTCAGCAATTGCGCATGCGCAGCTGCCGCATTGGTGTTGGCGTTGTCTGTGTCTGTGTGTGTTTGTGTTTGTGTTATGTTGTTATTGTTGTTATTTCTCTCTTTTTTTTGGCATGGTACAAATCTTTCGACATGGCTAAGGTCATTTCTCTTATTTTGGCCTACATTTTGCTTATATTTTTGTTGGCGGGCTTTACTCGTTGTTTTATTTCATTTTTTTGCTCACTTTTTTTTTTTGATGCACGCTTCTGGCTCGACAACAACAACAACAGCAACTAACAAAGTGGCTCAGTTCGTTTATGGAAGTTTTATGACATCAGACAGTGGGGACATGGAAGGATGGATCGAGTCGCTGAATTCTTGTTTCTCTTCCTCTTATCCCTTTACCCTTCTCTTCTGTATTCGGACCGTTGATTAATTGCATAATTTCAGTTTAAATTACACAAATCATAAAGCGAAATTATTATTTATTTAAACACACGCCCAGCAACTAAATGAAATTTACTTTTCTTCTTTTTTCTCAATACTCTGCAAAAGACAGATGAGGAATTTATCATGAGATTTACAATATTATTTATATTTCATTATTATAGGCACATGTAAGTCAAAGGAATACAAATTATTGACTATTAACGAAATCAATCAATGTAAACAATATGCTGAATGACTATTTTCTTCTTCATAACCCCTTCTACTTAAAATAAGTACATATGATTTATTTAATGTGGATATTGCACAATGTATTCAAGCACCAAAACCCCATTTAATTATAAGTATATATTTAACCGTTTCAAAATGTTCTTAACTGCAGAGTATCTTTTGGTCGAACACTTTCTGCTTATGCATTCTTGCTTAATTTAATACTTTTAATGTCTGCCCATTAATTTAAGCGTATTTATTACACACAGACACACATAATTCTGGTCAGTTGAGATTCTCTTTAGCAAGAGGAGAAAGTATTGTCGTAATAAGAGAATCTACACAGACATATGAATACGTATTTGTATTTTTAGTAATAATGCATTACAGTCGATTAGATGAGTTATCAATATTAAACGTAATTGTTATCGATTCACTCATATCAACAATGTTTTATTAGCCATTAAGCTTACATAACATCAACTGATTAACTATATACAAAAAAAAAAAGGAGAAATAAATATTTGCTTTTATTCCCTGTAATAAATATAAACAGTTTATTAAACAAGTGAATCATTTTTTAATACTTGGAAAATGTACATTTAATTTTGTTTCGATTTATGCTAAATATTTAACGTTGTCAAATGTAGGGTATGCTTGCAGTCGTGCTACATTCTTCTGGCCAATGTTTCGCTGCTGATAAGCAAGGCAAATTGCAATCACGTTGATGAGTAAGCGCCAATGATGACTGCAATCTATTTATACGAGAGTAGAGTAAAGTACAATCAAATGCTCTACTAGATACTTTAACTAATTGTTGATAAGCCGGGAATAAAAAAATTATTAAACTCAGCAGTACTTCAGGTATAATAAGGCAGGCAAAGGAGTTGCTTAACTTGTACAACTCGGGAGTCTTTTAGTCAAATCACTTTTTGCTAAGTTTTTTCCTGCTTCCTTTCCTTTTCCTACTTCTTCCTCTTCACTTTGTTTTTAGCATATCTACGGTACAAATTCCATACATTAATGCAAGTTTTTCGCATGCAAATGATGCGATCAATCGGTAAAAAATACCGATATGTCGAGATATCTCAATTTTGTTTTCCAATTTTGTCCAATTTTGCAATTATTATTGTAAATAAAATTCACTAGCAAGTCGCAACTACTCTTGATGAGTCATATGACTACAGGGTATATATAAATGTAATTTAATTGGATTTAAGTTTTGATTGTGTTGCACATTTGATTATAATTTGCACTTTTTGGTTATGAAACTGATTAATCACCTTGTACAGTTTTGAATCTAGACAGTTAACTCTGTGTATATGTTAGTGCATTAGTGTGTGTGTGTGTGTGTGTTTGTGTTGGCCAATTAGACACACACTTGTCTGCTTGTAGACGAGCTAATTGTATTAGTCAAGTGGCGCTCAGCTATCAGAGCTGAAGTTGAAGTTGAAGTCTCAACATGAAGTTGTAGTTGAAGTTGAAGTCGTCGCCACTGCCACCCTCCGCTTTCCCCTGCGATGCCCTACAAAATGGCTATCCCCTTTTCACTGTGCATTACGCGCACTTTGCTTATTTGTTGATAATTTTCATGTTTTATACCCTTGCTGAGGTTATTAGCGTTTTCTTACGAATTGTGTAACGCATTAAAAGAGGTATGGTAAGCCCATAAATATATATTTATTTATTTCTTGATCGGGACCACGAACAGATCACTATACCTAAACATTAATGTTTGGCATACAAATTTTTGAATATTTTTTTAACATCATAACTTATATCACTTGTGTTGTCTTATATCTCTTGTTTAAATTTGTTTAAACCTGCTGTGGGCACGAGTCTAGATTCGGGAGCACTACAACAACAACAACAACAACAATAACGCAAGTCTATTGTGCGATTCACGGCGCCGAATAGGCAGAAATAAAGTTGGGAGCAGCAGCTGGCTCCCGGAGCCACTGTGTGCCCACCGCTGGATTAAACGATCGGTTGAATTTTAAGTTTCATGTCCCATATTATAAACTGTCCTATAATTCAAAAAACCCAATTACAAACTCTTGTTAAGTTTTTTTTAAGATCGTAAATGAACAAAATTTCACATTTAAAAAAAAAAATGAAATCTCATCGTAGAGAGAAAATTTATTTATTTATTAAATTATGTAACAATATACAGTAAAATGTAAAATAATTATAAATTATAGTAACATCAGTAATTTTTTTGAGATTTTAGCAGGGTTGGACATTTGAAGGTTAACCAAACATCTAGATTGTGTGTTTGGTGTTACTTGACCACTATAACATATAGAACGATCGGTTCATAATAAATAAAGGGTATCCAATCTTTAACGTGCTGAAGATAAACTTTCTTTCTTGTCTTTTTTTTTTTAACATTGCTTTGCTTTGCTAGGCTCCTTTGCCTTTTGTTTTTGTTTTGTTTTTTTCTTTGCTGTTTTGTTGTTATTTGCGGCTGCTTAACGCATCGCTGCGTCGTCGTCGTCGCTGTCGTCTGATAAACCGTTAGCCGGCCTCTGCTGCTGCCGTCGCAGCTCGTCTCAACTCTTTGCGTAGTCGTTGCGAAAGTGCAACCCGCCCTCGGGCTGAGCCCAACTTTCTGCAACGTCAGCCAAGTCCAACGTCAACCGTCATTGTCATTTGTCAAACGCGCCACGCGGCGTTTTATGGAATGCACACTACAAAAAAAAAAATCACACACACACTCACATATTCGTATTGCACACAATACATCTTGCAGCACCAACAACATATTCATAAAAGAAGAAAATAAGAGAGCGAACCTTAAAAAACATAACAGCAACAAAAAAGTGCATACTCATCGACTAGTCCATACCCTGGCAAAGACTTTAATATTGCATATACAATACAAGTGTTAAAAAAAATATTTTGTTTGCATTTTAAAAGTTCTTAAGATACATCTTTCAGGTTTTTTCATTATGAAATGTTTTTCAAGACTTCTTAATTTAATTTTTTCTTACACAACAAATATATTGAAATTTATATTAATGCTTATATGGATTTTTAAAGAATTTATTATTATTTTTATATTTTTTCATAATCATTATTATTGAAAATGTACATGTACATATTTATTTCATTTTTTTTACTTTTTAACAAATTTAAACATTTAAGTTATTCTTGATTGCCTTTATTTTAAAAATTTGACAATCAATTTAAAGTTTTATGAAATATTTAGGCTGAATTGTTGTTCACTTTTTTTTGTGTTATTTTTATAAGATTTAAAAAAATGATTTTTATTTTTTTTTTTAGATTTCTATATTGGTGTATCTTTTATATTCCCTTTCAAAAAAATGTACATTTCTCAGTTATATTAAATTAAAGAGTTTCTACATCTTACTGTATCTGTTGCGAGTTATGCCTCCTTTATAGCTGACTGATTACAGGGTATCATAACAAGAGCAACAACAATAACTTTAGCGGTACCTTAATGCAAAAAGGGGCGTTGCCGGGCTGCCAAAGTGATTATGAAAAATGCACAACACGCGCAACGAGCTGTACACAGCATCCATAACAACAAAAAACATCATCAACAGCAACATCATCAACAAGAACAACAACAACATAAATAAATTAACCTGAAACGACGCAAAAAATAAAAGGAATTGTAGAAATTGAGCTGAAAACGGAGCAAGAAATCCTTTTTGATCGATCCCTTCTCATCGAAAGGAACGAAAACGTCAATTCAAATTGCTTCACAAATTATTCAAATGATTTCGAGTGAAATGAGACACAAGAAAAGCATTAAAATAAAGTTTTATTCGATTTATATAAAAATAATATTTTATATGGATTGCTAGGAGGTTTTATCTTTTATTGGAAACGTATTTTGCAATGTTTGTTAATGCATTGCCGATGCATTTTAAAGGTATTATTTTTTTTGCATTGTCAATGTAATACATAGTCGTCAATGCAAAATGTAATGCTTTGTTAATGCATGGAATATACATTGCATATTTATTGTATTTTGATCCAAAGTCAATGTAATTTTATTAATTTGTTAATGTTTGGCTAATGCAATGGCTAATGCATTGAAAATGCATTAATGAGATATACTAATAATCCACGCTTAATGCATTGTTTACATATTATAAATGCATTGCTAACAAATTTTTGATGCATTTTTAATGTAACTTCGATGTATTGCCAATACAATTATAATAAACTATTAATACATAATTTATTCTACGTAATTTATTGATGTGCATAAAGTTAGCTAAACATATTCGAACAAATCAACGATTGTAGGATGGATAATTTAATTTAAATAATCATTAATTTATTCGTGAAAATATAAATTCTGTCGCTCTTTAAATTTAAAAAAAAAAATAATGTTCTGTGACTTGATATCAAGTTAGCATTGTCATTGCTAACAAATTCTTCATGTATTTTATATGTTATCATTATTATTATTTCGTGTTAATACATAATTTATACCTTATTTATTGATAGATTTGCAAATTATTATTCGCAATATTAAATTTAAGAAAAAAAAAACAGAAGAAAACTCCAAAGGCAAGTCAAAATTTTGATCGAATGTCTAAAAAAAATCTCAAAAATATATAAATTGAATCAGAAATTTGTCTGGCGTATTAAAGTACACTCAAAAATTGTATTCAGATGACAGAGTTGGAGTGTATTCATAAATAACAACATTTTGAATACAATTGCAAAGCGCACTTTATGGCAATAAAGTACTCGTAATTCTAAGCACACGCCTCAACTTTGAAGCCTACACTCTACTCCCATAATTTTAAGATAGCAACAACTACAACATCAGATAGAACAACTATAAGAATGACAAAAACAAAAGTAACAACAATTGTAAAGTTTCATTGAACTTCTGTTTAAGATATTTTGCTTGAATGTTTCGGCCAGAAAGAAAGACTATCTTTAGATTCCGTTTGCCGGCATCTCACATAGTGAGTGCGAGTGTGAGTATGAGTGTGTGTTTATATATATATATGTGTGTGCGTGTGTGTAAATCACAAGTGCACAACATGTCAAAATAATAAACGAAAATAACTTGTCACTTCTTTTGGCTAGGCGCAGAGTGAAAGAGCCGACAGTTAAGACAGTTCAGACAAATGGACAGATAGATAGATAGATAGATAGATCGTATTGGGACTGCGCTGGCTACCGGCAGAGGGTGGGGAGGGGAGGTGTGGGGGAGGGGAGGTGTGGGGGTGGTGAGGGGTGGAGGGGTCTCGGGTGTGTGTGTCTCAGTCTCAGCATGATGTCCATATGTCATTGCTCCCGGTATTTAATATGTTGTGCTATCTGTGTGTATCAGTGTGTGCGTGTGTTTGTGTTGACGGCGCTTGTAAATTTGTAGCCTACATTTGATTTCTGTTTGTTTGCTTTTTATTTATGTTTATTGTTGCTGCTGTTGTTGTTGTTGCTTGTGTGTTTGTGTGTTTGATTGACGCGTGTAAATTGACACCAAAATTAGATAGAATTCAATGTGTCTGGCCAGCAAGCAAAAGTCGTTGCCCAATTCTTATACCCTGTAGTGGTCATAAAAACGACTAGGGTATTAAAACAAAACGGCAACTTTTGATCGCTTCATAAGCAACTTTAGGGCCGTTTTTTCAATGTACATATAAACTGTATCTAAGATATAATTTTAAATTGTACAGTAATATCTATACATTTTACGTCAAAATTTATTTTCAATACTTATCAAACACCTTATTTAGACATTGAAAAAACGGGCCTAAATCACAAAGACTGCTTGTTATCGCTTTAGGCTAAATGTTTTAAAGCAATCAGCTTTTTGGTCCATTTTCTTAAAAATTGACTTCCAAAATGGACCGTTTGTATTCTAACGATAACACTAAGTAAGATAGTAAAATTGTAATAGAACCTTTTTATTACATACAAATATATTGAATGTTTAATTTTAAACAAGTTTTACAAGCTGTTTTCGATATATCGAATACAATTTTATGACCAAATTCTTGGAACAAACTAGGTGGAAATCTTGTCACGTTTGCGATGTCGCGTTACAAAATACTAATAAAACTTCAAAAATAAATATAAAAATAGTAGTATATCAATATAATTCCTATAAATGGAAAACTACATTATTTTATTGTGGTGTAAGAGTATTTTCTTTCAAATTACTGACTTTCGCATTTTTCAAGATGAAGTTAAAAACGACTCCCATTTTTTCGTCGCGTTCGCGATGCATTGTTTTCTATAAATATTTTGGCCCAACATTTGCTGCAAGGATTGGGGAAAACCCAGGATAGACTGGAATCGATCTACGAATGGAAAGCACAGTAATTAATGTAAAACCCTTGCATTGCCAGCTACTTGTCTCTCTTTCACTTGACCTAATCATTGTCAATCATTAATAAAGTAGAACTGCTTGCAAGCAGCACACAAAAACCTGCTGGTCGAACGTATTCCATACAACTTTTCCACTTGATCTAATCATCATTATCGTACATAATTATCAAACATCATTATAATTATAATTTCGTTTCATTTCATTATTATTACTGCTTTTTTTATAATTATCATTAAGTTAGAACTAACGAATCAACGGATCTTTTGTAATCTACTTACATTAGCGGTAATTTTTTTTTCATATTTTTAATTTTTTCGGGTTCATTGGACAATTGGTTTGTTTTGCCCCAACTCTCTCCATCTCTTTCTTTCTCTGTGTTTTGGTATGATGTGTGTTACATTACATTATCTATCTTAAAGTGCAGCCAAATTTTAATGAACTTTTCATTTTGCTGCAGCTGCTGGTGTTTTTTCTGCTGTTTTTTTATTTTTTTTCATTTATTTTTAAGAACTTTTAATTGGATTTACCTATTAAGCGTCAAGCGCCGCACACAACCCGCTTACAATTGATGAAAATTGTTAAGCTCTGCTCTAATTGGTTTCGGCTACCTCCATTCCAGGCCAAGTAGTCATACCAGGGATGGGATGGGATGGAATGGAATGGGCCTGAGGATGGGGGATGGATGGATGCATCATGTGTATAGAGGCTATGGGCTCGTGTCGAGAAACTGCTTGGTAAGGGGATCGCGGGGAACCGCAGGCATAGCTAATTAGGCGTAATTAAGTACGGCACGATGTTGTTGTTGCTATTGTTGTGGACCCACAAGCCACCGCAAGAACTTGCAACCGACAAAGGCCAAGCCAAGCCAAAAAAAAAAAGAAAATAAAAGAAGCATAGAACAACAGAACGGGAGAGAGAGAAAGGAAAAAGAAACAGCAACAAAAATGCAGTTGAGGATCTAATTGAAAGATAGAGACAAACTGCAAATCAGCAAAGCAAGAGCGTCTAAATTGGCCAATATAAAAGTTCATAGTTGGTCAGAGAGCAAGGCCCAGTTGACGAAACTTTAAATTGCTACAAATTTCGTGAGCTGGAACCAAGGAACGTAACGATTATAATTTTAAACTATATAGTAAAAATTATTTTTTTTAACAATAATTAATTTTATTAAATTTATTATTAAATGCAATGAATTCAAAAAATACCAACAATGAAACAACTCAAGAGCCCTGTGCTCTACGCAATAATAAAAGTATTAACCAATTTATAAAAAAAAAATAAAAAAAAAAAAAAACAAAATAAAAAAAAAAAACAAAATAAAATAAAATAAACCACAATATTTTAATGAAAAAACATTAAAATTAAAATGTTTGTTTAAAAATCAAGGAATAACTTCAGCTAAACTTTGATTGAACTATTTTGGTCAACTAATTACTTTGAATGTGCATACATTAAAAAAATACCAATAACTAAACCATAGGTGCATATAAGTACTTTTTTGTATATGTATAAATATATATATACATATATACTTTTTTTTTTTTTTTTGGTATTTTTCCATATTTTTGTATGTGCATTGAATTTATAGCTAAACACATTTCATTCATCCGCACATATTATAAAATCTATAATATTATGTTTTAGCTAAACGCTTCGAAAAAAAAAAAACAAGATCAAAGAAAATACGAAATATAAGTAAATTTTCTTTGATTAGAGCCATAAAACATTAGCACAAGACTTGCTAATAGATATTATGATATACCTATTATTTAAGATAGAAACTAAAAAGTGACGTCATCTAACACATTATCAATGAAAATGACATAGAGAGCATTTAATGCTATATTTTTTTGATTGGTAACCGAATCGTACAGCAAAAAGTAGCACATACTAAGTATATAATTTGTATATAGATATTGTACATATATCTCGAAATATGTTCTGGTATTTTATAAGTGTATATATGTTGATGTGCTACGTTTGGTTCGTTGGGGCGTATACGTGTTATTTATTGGTTCCGGATAAATACATTGCTCGACTTGGCGGCTACTTAATTTTTGTAATTGCCGTGCACTCCCAAATGACGCCAGCAGAGGCAGAGGCAGTGGCAGCGGCAGCGACAGCAGCAGAGCTGCCCACGGCAAACCAAAGAAGGTTGCTTGATGTTGATCCACTTTCTGTTCCGTTTGCTGTGAGAGAGTCGAGTCGAGTCGATTCGACTTGAGTCGGCATCTCGTCATCAGTGTCAGACTTACTGACAGACAGTCCACAGAGTGACACAGACCGAGTGTAAAAGGGAGACAGCCAGTGAGAGAGAGAGAGAGAGGTAGTGAGATGAAGAGCTATAGGCAGTTGGAGCGAGAACACATTCAGTGCTGTCACTGACTGTCAACTGTTGACAGCAGCAGCAGCAGCCAGAGCGCCCATTGTATACCCTTAATTGACATTGGGTATGACAATTTCATTAATGAGTTTGAAAAAAATCGACTCTTCTTTTTTAAAAAAATTTTGGTTTGAGTTTAGAAACTAACGATTCTTAAAAATAGTTAAGACCCAATTTAACTTAAGAACAAATTTAATTTTAAAATAAATTTATAATAAATTTTGTCGTTATGAATTTAAGTTTTAAAATATCATAAAACTTGAATCTTCTTTAAAGGGAATTTATCTTGTATATTGAAAGTTATAACTTCTTTATCTGTTCTATATACTAATGTTTCGATTCATCTGTTATATTGCAAGAGCATCAGGTAGTCGGTATAATATGCATTGAGAGCTGCTTTTTATTATTAGCTTTTGAACTGTAAGTTGTACTCGGTTATGTATTGTATATTACGAGAATATTGCCAGTTTCCGTTATGGAGAAGAAGCTCAAACTCGGGAATTGAACTGGAAGGTTCAAAAGTGTTGGCAGAACAAGATATAATGATAATAGAAGGGCAGGAAGATGAGATGAAAACAAGTAGAATAAGAAGAAGCGGCAGTAGAAATTAAATATACAGCACCAAGTTGATTGGGGGCAGACACTGACAACGACGTTGACTCGATGACGACGATGACGATGATAATAATAAGAATTATAATAATGATGATGATGATGATGATGATGATGATGATGATGATGATGATGAGGATGTATGTATATATGTTGTTGGTGACGAGATAAAGTGCACTTTTATATGCTTATATTATGCGAATACTTAGACAGTTGTTGTTGTTGTTGGGCGTAGGTCGAGCACACCTCGCTTTTTGTAGTTGTTGCTATGCCCTTGCTGAGGGTAGTTTACATTTCACAAGAAATGTGTAACGCTTTAAATATATTAATACAATTTGACTTATTTATATTAGACATATATAATTATACCCGTTACTCAAATCTTTTCATTCTTCTATGGAAGGTTTTAAGTAGGTTTTAGAAGGTTAAAATGCGTTGGTCAAACATTGGTTCGAATTCTTATAGCCTTGTTGAAACTTGGATCAAATTACTATAGTTGAGATAGTTGGCATAGGAGAGATCTATCAAAAACCAGAGATTAATACGAAAAGCATGGATTCTTCTTAAGATATACATTTTAAGCATATTGGTTTTCATTTCGAACACTATCTGTCATATAGTTATCTACCAATTAAATTATAGTTATCTTAAACAATTACAATTGTTGTCAAAGAAAAACAATCGCTAAAAATGTAATGAATAAATAAACAAAAAACAATATTATAAAAAAAACTTTTTAAATTTCTCCATCATTTTTTTTAACGTTACTTTCAAAAAAAAGGTTTCTTAAATATCTACAATGGCTTGGAAGAGTATATAAATCTGTGGCAGGTCAACGCAAATTTTTCTTGCTTGTTGAAGACAGTTTTGTTGTTGTTGTTATTATTTTGTTATTGTGTGTCTCATGCTCAACTCAATTAAAATGTGTCATAGATCTCTCTGCATGGGTTTTTTGCATGGAGACAATGAAGCGGCACGCTTTGGGCCCAAAAGGGAGGCAGCAGATGGAAAAAGAAGGAAACGAACTGACGGCGAGGGGGGAATATGGTAGATGTGCCATAAAACTGATGACAATAATGGCAAATAATGGAGTGCTGATTAGGTCATGCATGGCACAAATGGCCAACGAATCTAACGGAGTGTTGCCAAAGCAGCAGCAGCAGCAACAGCAGCAACAACAACCCAAACAACAGCAGCAAAATTTGTTGTTGTAGTTGCTGCTGCTGCCAACGACCCAAGTTCGTTCAACGAACGTACGCAATATCAACTACGGTTGCAACTGCCAAACACAGCAGCCATTGACATTGTCACATTGCGTAAAAGCAGCAGCAACAACAACTACAACAACTACAACAACAACTACAACAACTACAACAACAACTACAACAACCAAAAGCAAAGCGAAATCAAGCGTCTCGTCGTTTCGCCTCGAGCTGCGTTTTCATTTTCAGCCGAATGTCAAAGCCAATGTTGCACACACCCCACCCTATATTGAGCTGCCCCTCTCCCCACTCCCTCCACCACCGCCCCTTTTTCATCCTCCACTCCGCTCGTCTCACAACTAGTGGCAAACCATTGAAGCGGCCAGTTTTCGCCCAGTTGTCTGCCTCAAAAATGCGCCAATGTGGAAAATCGTTTTCGATTACAAACCGATAAAAAAAAATATAAAAACGGGTGTTGTTATTGTTGTTGTTCTTACTATTGCAAACTGGCATTTGGTTGATCTTGCTCTCTTTTCCTCTCTCTCTCTCTCTCTCTCTCTATTGTATATATGGGTGTGTGCCACAATCTACACCTACTACATAGTTGTAGTTGTGTTGTCATTCTGTTTTAACTTGGCCTCAAACATTTTGTTAGTTTGTCAAACATTTTATATTGTTCTATTTTTATTTTTTCTTTGCCAAATCTGGAATTGTCATCAAGTCAAAAATCGAGATAAAACTTGTATCTATGCAGTTCCATTTGAAACAGAATATAGCATCAACTTTAAGTGATGAATCAAAGCTCAATAAAAAAAAAAAAAAAAACAGTAAACCTGAAAATTAGCTGACTAATGAGATTTTCTATATTTCACTTAAAAATAAATTTAAAAATATATATATATATATATATATACATAACTTTTATATTCAATATTTAATGGATTAATTTTTTTTTTTAATATGACTGTCCCAGTCGATGTCAAATTTAAAAAAATATATAAATATATATCGATATCCACATAACTTTTACATTTTGCTCGCCTTCAAAAATATATGTTTGATATACAAAATATCCAATATCTTTTTTGATACTTTAACGTCTATCTAATAAAATGACGATGTTGCTGTTTCTGTCTTACTCTCCACAAATGTCGCGCCCTTTGACACCCTCTTTTTTCTCTGTTTAACTTTTTCATTGGCATTCATATACATACATATATGAATTTTGGTGCATGGAAATGTTTTCGTCATTAGAATTTTACCTCGTAAAGAGGTTTTTTTTTTAAGTTTTTTAATTCTTTTTTAAATTCCTTAAATATTCAATAATATAATCCTTGCAATTTCTAAATTTCGATTTCACTCAGCGCCCTTTGCACCTCTCAAGTAAAAGTGAAATTCCAACAAACACACACACACAAACGTTTCGTAAAGAAAAACCGAGAAAACAAATACGTCGTCAAGCTAAAATAATAAAAAAATAAATAAGAAATAAAAAAAAACAATAAAAATTGTCAACGCTTCTAAACGCCCCAAAAGCAACAAAAAATAAAAGTGAAAATATTACACACAAGTTTATGGCTAATTGTTGTTGTTTTTGTAGCTGATTGTAGTCTTTGTTGTTGTTGTTGTTGTTGTATGACTCGCATGACCGTTGCTTTTTAGCGCCTAATTTAAATATTATACAAAAACAAAATACTAGCAAAATGAATAATAAGAGAGGCCAAAACAGAGAGAGAAAGAAAAAGAGTGAGAGAGTGAGAGGGCAGACAATGCGAGTGGCGTAAAATTAACTTGCGCTTTTTATTCGCCCATTGGCTTTCTCGTCGTCGTCGTCGTCGTTGTTGTTGTTTTTGTTGCAACAACGTGTTGTCTGTGCCACCATTGACGGGTCGCGCAGCACTTTGACATTTGCACACATGACCGCACTGCCCCCTTTATCCACGCCCCCTCCCCCCACACACACACAATTGTTGCTGTAGTCCGTGTGTCCAAGAGCAACAGTTGCAGTTGTATCTCTTCTTTTGCCACACGTTGTATATTGTGTTGCACGCATCTTGCAGATACTTTTTTTTTTCAATTTAAATTTTTATATATTTTTTTTTTTTGCTTTCGTCTTGCGTTTTTCGTCTTCGTTTTCGCATTCATTGCTTGACTATTTCACTTGGCAATTAGTCGGCCATTTTCATACAAAATTGCCACATGACACGCATAAGTAGTTGCCACAAATGGCAACGTCGGCGATGCGTCTCATCTCCATCTCCAGCTCTATCTCTATTTGTATCTTCATCTTCGACTCAATTCAATTCCAATTCAAACTCAGCTCATATCATCTCTTTTCTCTCTCCTCCTCTCTTTCTTTTCATCGGCAGCTCATCATTAATGAGTGAGGAGACGCCACCGCCAAAATCTCATTATGATCATTAGCAGCTCTAATGCCAACGCGCCTGTCTGTCTGACATTCAGTTTGAATCTGTATCTGTATCTCTAGCTGTTGTTGTATCTCTATCTCTGTTTTTATCTTTTATTGACTAACTAAATTCAACTGCATTCTTGTCTTTTGTTATACCCTATTAATATCATTTATCTCATAATAATCAAAAATTCCTTTCTGTATTCCCATCCAAAACTATTTCAAAGAACAATTTCACAGCCAAACCTTCGTCAAACCAATAAAAATATCATTCTGATAATTTTACATAATTCGCATGTAATTCTCAAATCTTGCAGAGCATCTTCTAGTCAATCACTTTTCCTTGTTGCATTAATTTTTGTTGTTTCTTTGATTTCTTATTCTTTTGTTTTGTTTTTGGTTTTTTTTTTTGCTTATTATCATAATTATTTCAATTGCATTTTGTGTGCTTACTTTAACAAATTGATTTTTCTGTTGTTTTTTTTTCACAAAGTTTGTTTTCAATTCTTTGTGCCGTTTGCGGCCTTCGCGAAAAGTGTTGAAAGAACAAAATGAATAGAACAAGAGCTCAAGGTTTATGCCTCAATTAGAGCGTAATCATGCCCAAAAGGAAGAAAACAAAAGAAGAGAACAAAACAAAAACAAAACATTAGTTTGCAATTGTTGCTATTCCCACTTAATGAGTGTATAATAGTGATGTACATCCTCCGTACTGTGAATTGAGTTTAAAATCGAATTTTAAAATCGACTGTAAAAATAATCGAGTTGTCGATCAATCGGCAAAAATTCCGATAAATTTAAAACTTAATTTAATTTGAATTTTTCAAATGAATAAATAAACAAGCAAATTACACATCAAAAAATTTATTTAAATCTATTTAAAAAACTCAGATCATGATCGAAAAATGGAATTAAAGTACTTGAAAACCGAGTTGCAGATTTTTTGATTTATTTTTACATCACTAAATTGTATACCCTGGAATTTTTATTATAAATCCGTAAAAAAATCCATATGTTTTGTGATAAGAAATTAGAGAAGGTTTTTTAGATTTTACGTTCTACTTATAGAAATTAAGGAAAGGAATGCTTAAAAAAAAAACAACCAAGGAACCAATAAAAAAAAGAGCTAATTTCTGAGATTTTATTTATTATAATAATTATTTTAATTTTTTAAAAGATCTCATTTTTTAATAAAAACCAGCTTTAAATCATGACTAAATATTTTTTTTTCTATCTTAATTCAGCTTAAGCTTATGGCATAATTATATTTTTTGACATTCTTCAAGGTTTTGTTTTGGTATAGTTTACACAAGCGTTGACCGCGCCTTGGTTTGTCCCCACCAAAAAAAACTTCCATTGTAATTTTTCCCTTAACCTCAACCCCTGTATCCGTCCCTGTATCCGTCCCTGTTCCGTCCCTGTCCCTTTCCCTGTCTCTGTCCCTGACGCTTCATAATGATGAAGGCACACAGACAAAGCGGACAAAGCGAATTGAGACAGACAAGTTGCAAAATTAATTGCTCATTATTGCATGGCAATTGCTATTAACAGGGAACAAGCTGCTTGGACAGCTGTGAGACGAACAGGTGAGTAGTTACACACAAACACACATAGAGATACACACAAACACACACACACTACTCACAAACACATAGCTGTGATTACATTATGTGGGTGCGTGAGTTGTTTGCTTGAAGACTACACTGAGCACAATGTCTATGATGATTATCAAACAGATAAACAGATTTCAAAACTCTTACTCTGCAACTAGTTCTAAAAATAAAATATTAGAAAATCCAGATCGGATTTTCATTAAAGATCCAAACATTCCTTATGAGTAAAAGCTTTATGCAAAATGTCCTGGATGTATCTTTCTACCTTTTTCAATATGGACAAGTTCTATTAGAACTCAGTTCTTGAGCAGTCTTCTTAAAACAATGCAGAGCTGCTTTTGTCCAAAAAATTATGACTTTTTTTTGAGTATTTTGAGTAAATTTCGTCTATTGATATCAACAATTACTAAGTAACTTAGCTTTGTTTGAAACTGGGTGTAGCTGCTTTTATTTTAAAATCTAAAGTATTTAGACTATTGATTGAGAAAATCTATTGTTATGGCTAAGTTTTAAGTGAAAATAAGTTCTTCGCTTGTACTCTTTATAATTTTTTGAAAATTGCTTTAAAGGCACTTATTGTATGAAAATGACAAATAAGTACCTTTTAAGCAATTTTTAAAAAATTATAAAAATACAAGCTTAGAGATTTTTGAAATAAATTTTTGCAGTCACTCCAAGAATTGTTTGAAGAATTTTTTTGCATCAAAATATAGTTTTTAAAAAAATCGAGAAAAAAAGTTGAAAAAGTAGACATTTACATGAATTCGAAATTTTCAATGGTTACTTAATGGGTTAAGGGAAGATTCGCATCATTCAAACGGAATCTATTCACTGTGAAGACTTGACTTAC
This sequence comes from Drosophila recens, assembly GCA_037043495.1. NCBI lineage: Eukaryota > Metazoa > Arthropoda > Insecta > Diptera > Drosophilidae > Drosophila > Drosophila recens. The sequence continues at coordinate 11,729 of JBAMBJ010001263.1, read as the reverse complement.
AATAGCTTGTATAGTAAAAAAAAAAAAAAAGTGTACTTATTAATTTGGCCAGTAGTATACATCCTAATGGCTGTTACTTTCATTAATTATAAATATTGTAACTAGAAATATTTTTAAAATTTTCAACAAATTTTCCAACCAATCTAAACACTTAAAATGAGAATCTGAGTTGGAGTGCAAAGTTTGTCTGCGTTATAGGCTATTTAAATCACTTGAAATTTTTGGTCAGTGTACTTGGCTACTTTGCTTGCAAGTCTGTGGACCCGACCACCTCACCGCCTCTTGGCTGCCCCGCCCTTTTATTGACGTCGTGTGGGAAACTGAAATCCAAGCCTGGGCCAATGTTTTCTATTGTTCGTTGTTGCTGTTGCATTTTAATTAACAATTGCAGCTCACACGATACACGGCGACGCCGCATAAAAGCAGCTACATCTACAGAAGATACATATACACATACAAACGCAGATGCACACAGCAACATCAACATCAACAGATACAGATACATTTCATAGGACAACAAACAAAATGCGAAGCGTTGAGGTTTTAGCCACAAAACGCAGTTTGCAATTGTTGTTGTACATTGAACTTTAAATTGCCTTGCCACGAAAATTGCCTTGGCAAATATGTTGCGGGCCCAGACCCGTGTGGCACTTGCAACATGTTGCACTGTGTGTTGCACGTCTGCAACATTCGCAATGCTTTTACGTGTTATTGTTGTTGTTGTCGTTGTTGTTGTGCAAACGCACAGTGAGAGACAGAGAAAAAATTGTAAAGTGGTAAAAATGGTAAAATGTAAATGAAAATGAGCTTGTAATTTCACAAGCAGGAAAACAAATGCAACAAACGCAACACAACGGCAACAAAATCAATTAAAAAAGAAATTGCGTAAACACTTTGCCAACAATAACAACAACAACAACGAGAGTCAGTTACACTCAGTCAGTCAATCAACCAAGTTAAGAGACCCAAATCAAGTGTTGCCAGTGTTGCACCCGGAGGCAAGGGACAAAACTTCATACACACACACTACACACACCACACAACATAACACACCACATCTCAGCCCAAAGTGTCGCAATAAATGCAACCACCAAAGAAAATTTCTCATCTACATACATCTCATGAAAAGCAAACCATTAAACTCAAGTCAAACCACAAGCAATAAAAAAAATATATGCAAAGTTCATTCAGAAATATTAACCAAATGCATCCCAAGTCATAAACTGGGTTAAACATTCTCAACGCAATCAACTTCTACTGTGCTGCGAAAGCAAAACCCCTCAAAGAGATACAATTTAAAATAGACACATATTTTTTTTACATTTTTGAGAGTGAATGTTTTTGAATTTAATTTAAATGCCCTTACAGCCTTTTCCTATATTAAAATATATATTTTGGATTTCTATTTTTCTAGAAAAAAAAAAACGATTTAAGTGAGGATACTATCTCTTAGATATTTGAAAAACATCCTTCATTTATTTCTTCTATATTATTTCGTATAAAACTAAAAGAACTGCAAAATATTTACTTGGTTTATAAAAATTTATTTGAAATATACATAAAGAAACCTAACATTTTTAGAAACATTTTCTGATGCATATAAATATAGTAATAAGATTTATGCACATTTGACAACACGTTATAAGTATCCTTCGAAAGGGTGTTAAGATAACAGAGAATTGCATGCAAATTGTCATACATTAACTAGATATATTTGTATAGCTATAAATAGCATAAATATACTTTGGATAAGTTGAGACAGAAAAAAGAGAGACAGAGAGAGAAGAACATCTTTTAATGCGACCGACATTTCAATCTGCAGGCTGACATTCGCATCATAACTGAGGTTATCTCACAGCCGGAAATTCCGAGACTCGGAGGTTAATCCCAGCTGCTAGATACAGTACAAAGAAATCGAGACTAGTCTTGGAACAGTTTCTGTCAAGGAGATGATGAAACAGTTGTCGATATTTAGAGCATGAGTCAGACCCAAATGAAACAATTGAGAATCTTTTTAAAGAATAGAAATACAAATTTTTTTTGACAAAAACTTTTGTGAAAAATTTGAGAATTCTAAATGAAATTCCATAATTTATCGAAATAAAACTATTTAAAGCGTTATTACACTTAAAAATCATAACATTTTCATTTGTAAACTTGTCTTTAATCTCGTTAATTAATTTTAAGCCTTTGACTGTAAAGTCACAACATGTAAATATCTATTTATCTGAGTATATACTGTGTACTGTCTGGAATGAGGATTGAAGTTGCCACTGGAACTGGGCATTTTATTCTCTGAGTTTGAGTTCGTTCGCATCATTTGCATGCAAACAACGCGCAATAATGTCTGGAATTTTTATTGTAGATATGAACGTATATAAATCTAAGTGAGGATTGTCTATTAAGAATAAAGAGGCGAATGTAGAAGAAGACGAAGACGAAAAGGAACCCAAAGTCAGTGCATTGACCATTTAAGCATTTTAGCTAATGCTGTTGTAAGTTGGCCTAAATCGACAGTATTCCTGCAATTCCCTACAGTATCTTTCTAATTACAAACAAACATTTTCCATGCATTAAAAATGCATTTTCATAATTCTATCCCATACACATATGTATATCTTAATTTTTATTAATTAATCTTTTAAAAACTCTTGCAATTTTTCTATGTTTGTTTTCTTGGTTGTTTTTTCTTGACATTTGACTGACTTTTGTCTTAATCAACTTTTTGGTTGCAACAACAAGTAATTAGCATGCCACATGTCCGCCCCAACTGTGCTTCTGTATTTGTGCGAGTATCTTTGTGTTTGTGTGTGTGTTTATTTGTATCTATTGCTTCGCCAAATGGTACTACAAAAGATCAACAGGTTGTCAGTCAAGTGCCAGCCATAATCCCACTCTGTCTTAACTTATTTTCTTGTTTTACCTATCTCTCAATCTCCCTCGCACTTTAGCTCTATAGCTCTCTTTCTTTCTCTCCATTTTAGTACATAGTTTGCTTGCTCAATTACAAGTTTTAATTGACTCGAAATTTAAACAAAACGTTGTTATTTATAAATCAAAAAATAGAAAGAGCAATTGTAATTGCTCTAGTCGGTTATGCTTGACGAGCAGATACCCTTTGAGATGCATTTGACAACATATTATATTAGCCTTGAAATATTTCATTATATGCCCTATAAAATACCCTTTAAGATATCCAATATTGTACAAGAGATTTGACAAATCTTTTGATCGTTGTCTCGTGTAAAATTTATCAGCATTCACATTGCGTGACAGTTGTTATTTTATTTTTTTTGGTTGCTGCTCTTGTTTTTCTTATTTGTTTGCTTGTTTGTTTATTTATCTGCGTAATGCGACGCGCTGTCGGAATGCCAAGACGAACAGAGAACGAAACAAATGTCAACAAAAATAACAAAACTAAGCAGCAACAACACAAGTGAAATTTATACGCCAAATACATTGATTGAACTTTTGCCTGATCATTTAGAAGCCAGTAATCAAGATAGAGAACAAAGGTTAGGGTTAAAAAGTTTATGTGAAAGCAACAAGAAGTTGAGATAACTTAAAAAGTCATATTGATAAGCACAACTCATTTCAGAAAGAGTTGCATTTCTAAGAAATAATTCTTCGCACACAGGATAAATGCAAATGTTAAACAAAATCACAATGGTGAGAACACTGAGCTGACTGAAGGAATATCTGATACCTCCTCTTCTTAGCCTTAATTACTTACTTATAGTTACCAAAAACTCGTAGTTAAGATAGTACATTTATCAGTTGCTTACCTGTAAGAAAAAGAAGAAAAGATTTATTTAATGATGATGGAAAAATTAATAATATTAATTTTTTTATAAAATGCAAATGTCATTTACAATCTCTAGTATTTTAAGTGTGTGAAAATTTTCATTTTCCAACTTTGTCAGCGCTTCTAATTAAGAATTATTTACCAGTCATACTAAATAATAAACCGAATAGATTCTATGACATGTGTATATGAAAAACATAAAATCTTCATGGTTTTTTAGTAAACAAAATTTAAGAATCATTGTGGTGAAAGTTTTAACTAAAAAGAGCTTATAATTCACAACTGATTTAAGGCTTAAGGTATCTGGAATTTAAGAAAGTTTTGTTTGAAAGAGGAAAAATAAAATTTCAAGTCAACTAATGGTGCATTTACACTAGTTGATAAACAAGTCAACGTTGATATCAACTTTATCAATCCTAGTGTGAACAGCTGTCAACTTGATCAACTGTTTCGTTGACAGTAGATTGACAATGCGAAAAACATCAATTGTTGCTCTGAATGTAAGCATAGTGTAAACACTTTGTGTCAACAGTTGAGGACAAAAACGGCGCGTTGACAACACAAAAATAAGTTGAGCTCGTGTTCATTCTTTTGCTTTGTGTTGACAAGCTTTATGGACAGATTAGAGGTAGCAACACTTCGCTCGCTATCCGATTTAATTAATGTTGTCTGTTTTTTTCAACTGTGCAGTCTACAAAAATCAAAAATTAATAATAAAAAGCAATTTAAAAATACATTTTAATTTGTTTGTTTACATATTTATTGAACTATTCCTCTTGCTCTTTCTCGTCTTCAAGAGCTTCAATCAAAATTACTGCTGCCGGTATTTTTCCTTTTTTAGCTGTTGCTATTATACTCATTTTATCTGAAAGTGAACAAATTAAATTTTGTATGAATTAGCTTTCAGATACATGCATATGCATGAGTACTTACCACTTTTTTCACTTTACGCAATTAACAAAACACAACAATATCGATTAAAATCACTTTCGATACATACACATTATCGAAAAATGCTTAGCAACGTGAATGTCAACGAATGTGGATATCAACTGGTGTAAACTACTCTCAACTTAATTATCAACGCGTTGGCATCTTGCGCGTTGCTCAACTCGAAAATTAGTTGGCAACCCGGTTTTTTTGTCAACTCAATCAACTAATGTAAACACAACAAATGCGTTGACGTTGGATATCAATTGTTGATATAGCTAGAATTGACGCTGCATCAACTAATGTAAATGCAGCATTACGTAAAATTTTGCATTATCAGTATATGTACATATATAGCAGATTGCCACTTTCTACAAATAATATATTAGGTAATTTCAATTTAAATTTAATTTAAATTGAAGCTCTATTTTGGTGATTCCTACGGAAATGCTATTAAGAGTAATTTGTCGTTGTTTGATTTTAATTATTTTCTTGAATTCTTTCAAGCTGACTGAATAGACTGACTCAACTTAATTAACTAAAATTATGCCAATATAATCCCGTTTGCTATTCCATCTCTTTTTCACTTTACTTTCTGACTCTTTCTAGCAGATAATCCTAAACCCAACGACCTTGACAAAGCCGTTTTAATACACATAATACTCATAAAAAATGTTAAAGACAGACACAATTTGTTGCATACCCTTCTAGAGGGTATTATCATTTATTCGTGAATGCATGACTTATTGAAAAAGGCGTAAGGAAGAAAAACAAATACAAATTTACAATTATTAATAGAACAAATGTATTGTTTTTACATATATTTCGATCAACCTAGTCCCAGGGATAAATTGTTTAGTTTTAATCTAATACCATATTATTTAGTTTTCATTGAAAAAAAGAATTATACAATTAATTATATTATCACCTCAGTAAAGTTAATATCTACAGTTGCTATAAGAGTATTTAAAACTGTATATTCTGAGAATTTGTTTAAATTTTGTCATTGCATTGTTTTATGTATTTTTTTTGGTTTGTTGATAATCGCAAAAACGTATATATATATAAAAAAAAAATACAATTGATATGCCATATATGTACGTATTTGTGTGTGTGTGTATGTGTATGTGAGTTGTGTCACCGGATGTTATACAAATAATTGCCAAGTGCTAACTGCTGATATTGATGCCCATATAGAAATTTGAGCGTCATATATAGAATGGAAGCGAAATGAAAATGAAAAGAAATTAGTAAGCATGACGATATGCACAATGTCTGGTCTATTCCTCAGGGTCAGAGTCATAAATATATGTGTAAGTATTTACTTATGTACTACTTATCTATAAGGTCTTATCGTCAGTTCAGAAATAAACAAAACACAAAAAAAAAAAACTCCCAAGTGATAAAGAAGAGAAAAACGCCCCGCTTTAAACTCGTCTTAAACCAAAACAACAAATCGAAACGGAATGAAACAGCAGCAAAAATAATAATAAAAAAAAAGAATATATGTATATGTAGATACGAAAAGAAAGGGATAGGGGGAAAATACAGAGTCCGAAACTGATCAAAAGAAAGTAAGAAATTACAAATTTATGGCGCGTTCATTGTCATCGATCGTCGGCTTTTTTCATGGCATCTCTCCAGTCTATCTTCCTCTCTGTCTATAACTCTCTCTCTCTCTCTGTTTGGGTCTTTTTCTCACTTGGTAACATTCGAATGACTCACAATACAACAATAGCAACAACAATAACAACTTACAATTGTTTGCAACGTCGTCGAGTCGCGCTGTTGATTTTTCAGCTTTTTTTTCTGATTTTTTTATTCGTGCTTGTTACACTTGCCAAACAGGTTATAATAACTTCTTAATAAACTTGGCTTACAACAAATCTCTTATATTATTTTACGCATATACAATTTCCTAATATTTATTGACTTTAAAGTGATATTAACAGAGAAAAGTAATTGAAATATGAGGCATTTACACTAAAAAAACATAAATTGCTATTATTTACAGGTTGTATCGTTTTTAATTTTGGTGTATATCGATAATTTAATTGACAACAAATTATAAAATATTTAGTTAGCTATAACACACTATGTCACACGGTTGCTAAAAGTTTTAGGGTGACCATATTATATGCAAGGTTTATTGCATTTTTAGAGTGACCGTATTCTATGTTTCCCTAAGATTATTGATAAATGAAGGCTACATTAGAATAATCACACTAGAATGGTCGCACTATTTGAAAAGTATGGGAAAATCTTTGAGCAGCAAATTTGAGTTTTAGGGTGACCTTATTCAAAGTTTAGCTGGTTTTAGTTCCATAACTGCAAAATTATTTCAACTAAATTAAATTTTTTTCTTAATTTGCTCAATTTATTTAAGAAAAACAAATTTTGAAATTAACTGTGTGTCGCATTTGAGTTTCAGGGTGACCATATTGCTAATAATTAATAATCAAATTAAGTTCAACTTAAGTAAGTCCTCATAACAATTGATCACGCTTTATTAACTTGCTAAAACGCGAATAATAACAACATTTTGATAGTTTCTCAATAATTTCCCAATGAAGAAAAATAAATATATATTTCTTTTGGAATTTCTAATTGCCTAGAAATGTTTGTTGTGTAAGTGCATGCAAAGATTCGTTTATATATAGAAATTTCTGCAACAAATCAGTTGTTATTGTTGTTGTTGTTGTTATAGTCAATTGCCGAATCGTTGACGCTGCCGCTCGATCAACCTTTGCAAATGACCCAAATTTGGCGCAATATTCACAATGGCTTCGGGTGTTTTGTTGTTGTTTAACAACGTTGACTTCCAGTTCGATTTCAGTTTCGACTTCGACTTGGACTTGCCACTTGGCGCACTTGTCGTGCAGCAGTTGAACGTTGTTTGGGTTTTCTTTTTTTTTTCTTTTTTTTTTTTTGGTAATTTGTAGAAGGCAACCAGGGGAGAAGAAGTTGTGTGTTGTGTTTTGGTGTGGTTTTGTTTTTTTTGTTTTTCTTTTTTTTGTATGCCCAACGGCATAAGCAAAGCTCATACAAAATTCTGTTATAGTTTCGCTTGTTGTTGTAACTAATTGAAAGTTAATTTGCACATGAATGCAACTGTGAAATAAAACCTCAAGGCTCGCTTTGAATGTTAAATTGCCTCTGATTTTCTTCTTGAACGGATTTCCATTTGTTTCTCTTTCATCGACACCTCATTTTTCAGTGTGTTGGCTTAGCACTTTTACTTTTTCAATTTCATTTGCTATTATTTTGGTAAACCATCATGCTTGTCTGTCTGTCTGCCCTTCACAACATTCAATCGAAGGTTGCTGTTACTCCTCCCAATCTTGGCAAAGACGTGTCGTCTTGTTATCCAGATTTCACCACAATTGTTATTTGGGCTTATTCATTTTTGACTAGATTTCGTATTCAGCTGAATTTCTGAGACGCATCGTTTGATCGGCTTAAGCAAAAGGGTGGACATTTTGCGGATTATAAAATATTTCTTCTAGATTCGCAACTTGCAATTCAAACAAAGAATAAAATATTGCGAATTTAAGAATGATTTTTCTGGCATCTCTTTGATGAAAATTAGCAACTAAACGTTTTGCTTAACGTAAAATGATCACTTTCGAATATTTTATTTGCAATTCCTCGTGATGAAATGACAACAGAAAAAAATGAGAATCAGATGAGATGCAAAATATCGTTCATTTTATTCTATATGTTCTATATGTTCGATAGAAATTTCTAAAGTGTTAGCCAATATTCGCAGCCTCTGGAGAAAAGTTAACAAAAATATGTAAAATTTCTGAAAATAGTTTTCCTAGACATAAAAAAATTCTAACTTGACTCACAAGAATCTTGTTCGTTACAGATCGAAAATTAAATTAATTTAGGTTTCTTTTATGCCTGTTCAGAGCATTAAATTATAATTTTCCTGCTCTTGCTGTAACTTACTTAACTCTTCGACAGAAGATGTTCACATAATATGATTAGTTTCAACTCTTTTTGTATAACTTTAAATTTTTGTGATCTACTTAAAATGCGTTATATCTTAAATTATTATTATTATAATATAGCAACTAGTAATCATGTGTTATTTATAGACAGAACTTTACAGCCCACTGATTTGCAGTTGTTGTTAAGACGGCCTTTGGCTTATGCAAAACAGTTAGTAGGTTAATAGTTAACAATTTTGATGTGGCCAGACCAAATGTGGCAACACATGCCCCGATGACATTACCAAAAAAAAAAAAAAAAAACCAAACGAAAACCAAAATGTTTATATACATTTCTCTCTCGACAAACTCAAGTTAAGTTAATTGAGTTTTGGTTTTATTTGGCCAAGATTGAATATGTGACACATGCATGAATATATACATATGTATACAGAGTTGTCTTTTGGACTGACCAAACCAAAGAAACGACGCCCATGCAATTGTTGGCCAAGGATTTACCTAATACAGTTTTCGTTTTTCAATCCAGAGATTTAAAAGTTGTACATTAATCATTGAGATAAATTATTTTTGAACTGCATGGTAACTTTTACTTTTTTTTTATTGCAGCTTTTTTTTTAGAGTATCTGTGTGCAGTTGAGTATTTCTCGCATAGTACGAGTAGCATGCTAAGTATTGTATGTACATATGTATATATTTAATAATCTCTATTTTTATACAATAAAAGTCATGGGCATTTTTTCTGTGATGCCGTGACATCAGCATCATGACCAAACTAGGGCAAATCTTTTGTGATCGTTCTTCCAGCCGTTGTTGTTGTTATTGTTGTTGTGGTTGTTGTTGTGCGCAGCCAACCAAATGTAGCAGTATTAAAAATTATAGCAACTATTTGTTATTATTAGGTATTATCATATAGGGAGTGCTTACGTATTGTTCGCTTTCAAAATTCTAAACATCATCCAAAGGTATTTTTTTTTCTCTACAAATCATTGTTATCGATAGTAACGATAGTAATTCATAGCTAGCACTAATAGTATAAAACTTAACTATCAAAACAACATCCTTCTTGATAGAGCTTCTACTAAATGATCTTTACAAAAAATAATAATCGATTTATAGATGTTTGTTTTTGGTGACCTTTTTATTTGATTAGAGATGAATTTTAGCTGGCCTCAAGCCAGACCTCATCTAAAATTCATCTCAAATAATAATCGATGTTATCGATAGTATTTTGGATAGCTTAGTTGTTGCTCTAGTTGTCTTTGACATCCTTTATCTTTTACTTTTACTAATTTTAGAAACACCAGCAAACAAATATTTTCCAATATTTTACAGGAATACTTTTTAAACTTCTTGATACCCATTAATTAATATATCATGCATTCATTTATTTATTTCTTTTATTTTTATTATATTTATTTTACTATTTGTTATATTGAAGATAGCATTAACAATACCTGGGAGAATAAATAGTGCAAAGCACTCGCTACCCTGTACTCTCTACTCTCTAGCCACAAGAGCTCACAAGCTGCAAAACAATGGCTAACAAATGCACAGATAGAATTTTATTTTGGCTCAATGTGTGATAAAAAGAATGCCGCCAAACACTAAAAAGAAATCAACGAAGGGAAAAACACAAGGAAAATCTTGGGGAGGGGAAAGTGAGCGAAGAATAGTGCGATGCTTGGGCATATCATCATCGTATATCTTTAAACACTTTGTACACATTGGAAAAATCTATGAAGCGTGCGAGCTGGGGGCAGAAGCTATCACGACTAGCTAGATACCCTGTAGACATTCAATTTTATAGGGTCATATAAACAAAACTATTGTTGATGATCAAGAAAATTGTTATAAATTTACTATTAAATTAAATTTGTCACTCATTAGCTCAAGTCTTGCACATCCATTCAAACAGCTTACAGGGTATATAAAGAATTTCACGTCTGCTGAAAAACCATTTGGTCAAAAGGCGATGCTGCTGCTGTCTTCTGGGGCAGACACGGAGACGCGGCTGCTGGTTAAAAGTTGTTCTTCTTCATGTTGTTGCTCTTTTGTTGTTGCTGTTACTGCTGCTGTGGTTGTTCTTGTTGTTGTTGTTGTTGTTGCCACACATTTTGCGCCAAATTTGAGTCAAAACACATGCATGCAATACGCGCCAGTTCGTTTGCCAGTCGCATATTAAAATTTAGTTTAGATATTCTCGCATCTTAGTTTGTATACCCATTAAACAGACTGAACTGGCAAGCGGGTATATCAACAGACTTTAATTGATAAGAATTAATATTGTAAAAATTTTAAAATAAACTAAATGTTTATTTAAGCGTTGTTTTCGATGTATCAATGAAAATCGACCGATGTTCTTAAAAAATAAAAATCTTGTCTCTGCAATTACGAAATTTTGACATAAATATTCAAAAAAAAATAATAATGAAATTTTATGGTTAAAAAAACATACAAGTATATAAAGTATAAAATATAAATTTGTTTTCAAAGCTGTCTGAAAAAAATTGCAAATAATAAAAAGGAGTTATTTCAGAAATCTTTCCCCGCCAAAACTTCACATTATTAAAAACAATGTTTAATTATTTGCATATTACAGGGTATTTGCTACACGTGCCTTCTTGAGCTATTATTCTTTCGCTGAGAAATTTGTATTTTTTTTTAACAAAACAAAATGAAATATCTATAAAAAACGTACAAATTTTGTTTCAATCTTTTTTGTTGTTGTGTGTGTTTTGCTTTTTTTTGAATGCCTTTTATAAGTATCTGCATATAAAGAAATGGGAAAAATTCATTGTTGCTGTTGTTGTTAATTTTCGCTTTTTGTTTAAAGCATTTATGTATTTGGCGCTGCCTTCTTTTGCACTAATTTACAAAAAAAAAAAAAAAAAAAAGGAATACAACAAAAGAGTAACAAAATTATTTGTGTTTAATTATTGTTGTGCTTCTTATAGAACGGATATTTGGCCATTGAAAGACTTGAGTTCTTGTTGTGTTGTTGCTGGGCTTTATTTTGTTTGTTGTTGTTGTTTTTGCTT